>JAEAOA010001198.1:1712500-1832500 GCA_016746295.1 Potamilus streckersoni
ATATATATATATATATATATATATGCAATAAAATGATATCGAACAATGCAAAACTAGTATCTAACTAGCCTTCGCGCTTTACTCTGTTAATGAGTCTTTGTTAACGGCATATATAAAATATAAAACAATACAAAGAAATAAAACCAATAACAGGAATGTTTGCAAACATTTACATAACTGCTTCTACGTTAATTAAACCTTTAAATGTGTTATGTTTCAACTAGTGTATATCAACTTGTTTCGGATATTGGAAAATATTTGTTTATCTATGAGCCATAACGACATCTGGTATTTCATCTACATTTATGTAAGCGCAACTTTCATGTTAGGCCGCAAGTTACTGGTAGGAGTTCAAAGAGATTCAACAAAAGATTCCCAGCCATAAACATCTAGTCTAATCAGCAACCATTGAAGAACTGAAACGGCAGCTGCATTCAGTTTCCACAGAAGAACAATTGCAAATGTTTTACTGAAAAAAAAAAATAAGCAGAATCAAAGACTGTCTGCGAAACTAAGCAAAGTCAAATTAAGAAAACTTAGTTGTCATTCTAAAACCAAATCTCTGTTGTAAAGAAACTTGAATTGACGAAATTTCTTCTAATAACAAGTGTAATAAGAAAACTTGCGATTAAGAAACATCGTAAGCGATATTTTGCAAAATTGAAGTCATCTGTTACTTTCAAAGCGGACAATATTTCAAAGTTAGAATTTTAGGCGGTAGAAATGAACTGTTATCGAACGGTTTGAGTTTCTGTTCCCGTTGAAAGACATACGACAGAGGGAAGCTAAAATAAAGGACAAAGAGTTTACACGCCGACTAAGACACACGTCCCATTTTGCTTTGCAGCCACAAAATAGATCAGAGGGAAAGATAAACTGCAACCAGCCCCACCCCTCCGAAAAAAAAGTAATTGGACCCCACCATAAGGTTAAGTTCCAAATCTAGAAGCATTGGTCACCTAATTGGAAACGATACTTTCAGATAAATCAGTCATTCAAACAGATACTCTATTTTCATAAAAAGGAGGATTAGATTCGCTACACTCACTGATAAGCAGAACATACATTATAATTAAGCCTCTTTATAAGGGTACAACGCTGTCGTCATGAATAGGGAATACTACGTTAGTGAAACAAGTAGACAGCTAAGTAACTTTAGGTTTAACCAAAACTAGACCATTATCCAACCCTGGAATACTCAAAAACCATTAATAATATTATTGACCAGGAGTACAAAATAGGGCACATAGACCAGCAAAGAAGAAAATTCTTAAGCTCCTAAAACACAAGGGCATATAGATTTTTATTATTCTACCAACCAACCACAAACAAGGAAACCAACGCAGGCCTATAATCTCCAAAAACGAGTGTCCAACAGAAAAGATATCAGAATATTTAAATCATTTCCAGAAATTTCCATTGACAAATTATTTCATAGAAAGCAAAATAAGCAATATAAGCAAAATATGTTATTTGTTTCCTTAAATATCATATATTTGTATACTAGCATACAGCAACACGAAGGGATACTAGCGTGTAGAGAAGCACGGGGAAACATGAACTGTAGATAATCTATTCACACACTTCCTAGACAAAGTCCTGGAGAAAGTCCTAAAATTCAGTGACTTTGAACTTAACGAAGAAAACTACCTCCAAATCAATGGAACCTAAATAGTTACATAAATGACCTCTTAGTATGCTAATATTGTTATGGGAAACTGGAGGGTCTGTTTTACCAAAGGTTGAACTAACACTATACCAGTGGGTCCACATTGTCGATGATATATAAATGAATTGGCAACATGGAAGAGACAGTCTGAATGGTATCATATCATAGTCAAATAACTTCCATCTTTTAACAAAATTCACGACATACATATCCAACACAGATCACTCACGTTTTCCTAGACACAACAATCAGACTGGTAGAAAATAAACTCGCTACAAACATCTACTCGATACCATAAACTACTTCCAACCATTTCTCGTCCAAAACATTACATTAGGAACATTCCATATAGAAAGGCACATAATTTGATCCAAGGATAAAAATTCCTGGATAGGTCTGAAGAGCTATCTAAACATCTAATTTACTGAGGCTCCGACAAAGACCTGATTGCGAAGGCAACCCAAAGACTAAAAAAAAAAACAATACCGCAATGAACTTTTAAAATATGGAAATAGGGAAAGGCAGACATCATTTATCCTGCCATACAATCTAGACGACCCTAGCGTATGCAAAATCATCGCAAAATACTGGTTCATCGTGGAATCTTCTGATGCACTAAAGTTAATGCATCCGAATCAACATGCAGCAGCTGTTTTTTCCTGTATCTGCAACAAGTTGATATAAAGTGGTGGAGTTTGAACTCTTTTTATATATATTTCAACACATAATATTTAAATTTATAGCATTTTAGTAATTAATAGCATAAAACAAAATTGTATATTATTAAAGCCGGTTAGTTTAACATATGACACGGACATAAGAGTATGGTTTAGGAAGTATTTATCTCACAAGATGACCAATGAGTGTGGATGAGAATTTAAAATTTAATTCTTTTCAAACAGTCCCACTCGTCACAATCCATGTCAAATAAAGATACGCCTTACCAGAGAACAAGTTGTGGCAAGGTCATTGGTGTCGAAAATGTATTTAATGAAAGGAATACAAAGCACAATCAAAAGTGATATTTAATATTTTCGCTTCTTTTGTTAAACTATTAAAGTTGGCAAGCATCATGATAAATATAATAGTCAAAATTATTGTGTTTCAGATAAGTACATTATCACTTCTATTGCATCCAGCACACTGACCATAATTTCATAATTCAATGATACTTTATCTTGTTTATTTGATTCATTGAAAGAATAAAAGCAGTGATATAGCAGCATTCAATGGAAAAAAATAGGGGACAGGGGAATTTTCAATAAAGTTAAGAAAAGATAAATCTAATTTTTGTTCTTCTTGATGTATCTTAGCGAAGTAGTAATTTGACTGGTCAGCTTTGTTTATAACAGTTAGTACCACTTAACATAAGAGAAGCTAATTATTAGAAGAATACTCGTGTGACGATGTTATTCTTCCATAATATGACAATGTATCCGAAAGTAAACAAGATCATTTATCACATGGTGAGCATGACGAGTATAATTTAATAATTTACACTCCTGTGATCACTGTGTTTGACAGACGTACAATAACATATACATGAAAAGGTATAATTAACACTGTGATTACGATTTACATAGATATTAGTTTTTGCACCAACCTTTTGGATTTCCCATTTCATTTATTGCATGGCGCAACATTCCTGTATTCAAGAGGAAGCGAAATGATGGTAATAATTGCAAAGTTGTAAAAGATGAATGAAGCATGAAATAATGATCACTTTGATATCAGTGTTTGGATTTTCCTGTATTCTGAACTATTCATCCATACACATGACCAGGTCCTTGATTAAAACCCATGTTAATGTTTCTACATTCTTTTGTATTAATATCATAATATCTTCTGATCCTAATTAGGTGTGAGACCTAGCCTGATAAGTACATTTTTGAGTAATTAATAAATGCATCAATTACGAAACCTTTGGAAGTAGGCGTAGGGATGGGTTGTATATATAGATCGTTATCAGCCTTGTAAAAATATCCTAAACTTAATTGAGACCAGCTTTTGCTTTTGCAATGAACATATTGGCCATATAACATTTATGTGAACGTGCTTGATGTTGGAATTTTTGCTAGGGAAAGGATCCTCAATCGTACAATATTCTATGCAGTATCAACAGAACCTCTATCTTGTCTTCACAGACATGAATGGGCATGGTAAGCAACCTTTGTGAACACCGTGCACAAACACAACATAAAATCAATACTAAATCAAAACTAATCGGTACCATGAACTATATATATATATATATATATATATATATATATATATATATATATATATATATATATATATATATATATATATATATATATATATATATATATATATATATGTATGTGTGTGTGTGTGTGTGTGTGTGTGTGTGTGTGCGTGTGTGAGTGTGTAATTAAATTGCCTGTGTCAGTTTTAATTTTTAAATTTTATTTTTTTATCATAACATTATATTGTAATGATTATTTGCACGGAATGCGACTTTTAAATATACATTCTGTAAGTACATAAAATAAAAGTATTTAATAGTATTATGTTTTGCTGACCTCGTTTAGACACTTTGTAAACATGAAGTTAAATGGTTGGTCAGTATCAAGGTCATACGTACATTGTTTGCGTGATCACCATCTGTCATCAACATTCAGGTACATGTATCAAGTGGCTGGTAGTAAGTGACCACGTGACCTATTGCGTGATCAAAAATTGTATTTAAGATTAACTTTTTAGTGATTTTGATTCAGTCATAAAAAGACCTTTAGGAGATCAGAATTATTTTATGTTGTTGCCAAGAATAATTTATATTCTCTGGGAAATAAATTCTTCGTCAACAAAGATTTGGACACAGACATACAGTGGAAATTAATCAGAGAGTTACAGCCAGAACATTCTTTTGTAATTCATAAATTTCTTCATGGAGATTTCGATACTTCATTTGTGATTCATGAAATTCAATTTTGAACTTTTTACATCAATACTTTATTCGTCGGATATCTTCGTACGCCATCTTTTAACTTCACTGTTATTCGAACTTCGTTTTATTTAGAATATTTTAATGATATGACTTCAATTTTGGGATTAAGTTTTGGAGTATATTCACACACTGTAGGTCATTTCGCATATTCGTATTGTGTTTTATATGGAAATAAATTATTTTTGGTACACTTTACAACGCTTTTTGGCTTCACTCTTTTCTTTTTTACTATGAACGATGTGATGTTATGTAATTATGATTTTTAACGTAGCTTTAAATTTTGTTATCGCTACGAAGTCTGAAATTTGGCAGTTTATAGTGATTTCTAGCACTGAGTCATCATGGCGCAGACATGTAGCATTATGTCCCACCGAGTCACATTATCCTTACAGATAACTAGCAAATGAATAAACACACTCTCCGATATTGGCAACTGTTCAGATGAAAAGGGGAGGGGTCAAGTGGTTGCAGTGCATGGAGTGTGTAGATTTGAGTATGCCGGTTGGCGTGTTTTGCACACAGTATTTATACAGTTGGGTATATAAAGGTTGGACACTACCGATCACAGAGTAAGTACGGTCACCAATTTCATTATTCCTAGTTGTAAATTAATACATTCTACATCAGACATGTTCAATTAGGTCTGTGCCATAGATCGAATGATGATGACCTCTCTCAATTTTAATTGTTATCCATTTCATATAGTAAATATTTTGGAACTTAATTTTATTTTAATTGACTCATACCTACCGTACCGTAGTTTTGACCTATATGATTTCTGACGGAATTTTAAGCATTAGAGGTCAATTATATTTCTAGTCCTTAAGTGGTATCACTGGCATTTGACTCGGTTATTGCATTATAGGACAGTACCGATTATATATTTCAGTCGTCCATTCAGGAGAGATAAATTTTGACAGCAAACATAGTAACTCTTGATTAGAGAGATGTATTTCTAATAAATATTCTTCCTGAATTTATGACATGAAGCTCATATTCTAACCAAGAAGAATGGTAACCAGTAATGAAATTGGTGATGGAATAATAGGTGTATATATAGGTTTAGCTGGCGGTATTGGATGATAATTAAGGATAGATTATTAATATAGGAGAATCTCTTGTGGGTTTACCCTTGCTGGAAACAACAAAATAAAGAATCATGTTTTATTGACGGACTACCAGTCCTTTTACAGATTTGGGACTGAAACATTTTTTTCTGAAATCAGCAACTCACTCGTTGGCGCGGAATTAAAACATATTTTTACCACACGTAAATCCAAAAATTGTTGCAGCTCGCTATTTTACATGTACTTAAATCTTCAATAAAAACTAGAGAGAGAGACATAGATAGATAGATAGATAGATAGATAGATAGATAGATAGATAGATAGATAGATAGATAGATAGATAGATAGATAGATAGATAGATAGATAGATAGATAGATAGATAGATAGATAGATAGATAGATAGATAGATAGATAGATAGATAGATAGATAGATAGATAGATAGATAGATAGATAGATAGATAGATAGATAGATAGATAGATAGATAGATAGATAGATAGATAGATAAGCAAAAAGAAAAAATGAGTGGAGAACAATCTCATTAGATAACTTTAGCATAACTGAAATTATGTTTAAATGAGAAAAAAATAATATCATAAGTTGGATAAAGTTGAATAAGTATTCTACGGAGATTTGATCCCGAGTCGTCATCGGAGTACAACAACCAAAGACTACATAGCAGCTGGAAGAAGCATGATATATATATATATATATGTGTGTGTGTGTTTGTGTGTGTGTGTGTCTTTACATACATATCAACTTATTAATCTCTCTGTGTGTGTCTCTCTCTCTCTGTCTATCATTCTGTCTGTTTCTGTCTCTTTTATAAACTCTTGATAAAATTGATAAAATTAGCACCCTTTGATTTAAAATTCAAGAATATGCAATAAATCACTAATAGTGAGTGCATAAGATTTCGTTGTAAATCAATGACATTAAAGGGCATGACTAGCTAAATCTGAATCACAGACTTGACTTACCTTACATCGTAGAAGTCATATGTAATACAGAACAAGGAAGTTTTTAAACATACATAGTATCCAATCGCTTTCAAACAAGTGCGTGACAATTAGACTCGATGATACAATGTAATGCAAGCAGCTATGGCTAAACATGTCCAAAAGAAGTGTGATTTGTCAGTAGCTATCATCTCATTATATTTTATATTCGTCCACTATGACGTAAAATCATTGCACCTGTTTTCTAAACCCATAGTTATAATTGCCTGTATCGTTTGAAAAGAGATTTTTAGTGTTTTAGTTTCAAGTGGAAATTTTCGTATATATTGATAGTAAAGACCGTGTACGACGTTTCACTGTATGATTAGATATTTTGTATACCTTCGGCACGACTAATCTCAGCTGGATGTAAATAGAGTTTTATAGAGTATATGACACTAAGAAGATCCGAACTTTATATATCATATTTCTTTCAGTCTTATCAGTTCGTGGCTATTTAATCATACGAATATATATTTTAATACAAATACTACTATCATACAGGTTACATAAATTAAATTCGTACTATACCGAGTTTCGAACCCAGGTCCGCGAGTAATCGGCACCCAACGCCTTGCCTGCACGCACCTGCCCATATACCGTCACAACTAAGCACGCATCACCAAAAAAGTGATGGCACTGAATCGGTGTTATACAAGCTTGTGCGTAGCAGACACACTCGCATGACGACCTAGTAAATAATTCTCATATATATATATATATATATATATATATATATATATATATATATATATATGCACAGTCGTCCCAGATTCCTATGAAAGATATCAATGTATATAGGATTTTTTTATTACAACGAATTATAAATATATACCAGACAGAACAGACAGTGGTATCCCTGGATTCTGAAGTAGAATATTTGATAATAGTGGGCAGAAATAATAGTTTAATACAAACTCTACTATCATACAGGTTAGAGAAATTAAATTTGTACTTTACCGAGTTTCTAACCCAGGTCCGCGAGTAATCGGCACCCATATATATATATATATATATATATATATATATATATATATATATATATATATATATATATATATATATATATTACAAGTTACACTCATATGGCCAGAATTAAATAATGATTAACATTTTCTCGGGTGGATATAGGATATATCCACTGGTAACCTTGATAGATCACAGGTTCATCCGGTGTAATAAACAAGAAAAACAAACATTAAAGGAATGGTATGACTATTAAACTAAGCTCATTGATATACATTAGACGGTTGTGTAATTTTCAACCAGGATAGAATGAACAGCTATTTGTATTATACAAAATCGCTGACTGTGATATACAGTTTAGTTAACTACATTGTACAATGACATTACATTTCACTAGTCTCACAATCTGAAATGTTTATTATCTGTATTTCTATTACAACCATATATTTTATCATGATCCCAGAATGCATCAAAGAAGTTATACCCATAGTTATGGTTCATCCCTCTCTATCTATCTTCATCATGATTGATTTGAAACAAATATTAGTATCAAGCTTTTTAAATAAGTAATGGAGATAAATGCAATAAGAGTAAATTTAAATTTTCCCTATCTCATGATTGGTTCTTCACGTAATTTTAAGGACGCTATAATAATTTGAATTTAATACTTTTAATAATATTTAGATTTGGCAAAGGAAACCATACATGACATGCAAATGGGATGGATGACAGAACTAAGGATAAGCGTCGTTGACTGAGCTCATGAATATACAGTGGTGGGTTCTGTAAATAATACAAATTTTAATAGATTTTCTTTCATCGAAATCTTCAAACATCCCTCTGTCTTAAACGTGAGTGTAATTTGTTCTGGATACATTATAGATAAAAGTATAAATCGCAGTTTGATTTAGTAATCAACACTGTTCGTGACGAAATCAACTTCTACATTACTTGAGTGTTGTATGATGTGGGTTATTTCTCAGTAGGTAATCATAAACATTAGTTTGCTTAGTAATGCTTAGGTCAAACAGATCGACGTGCAACAGTAGCTAATTCTCTCTCTCTCTCTCTCTCTCTCTCTCTCTCTCTCTCTCTCTCTCTCTCTCTCTCTCTCTCTCTCTCTCTCTCTCTCACTCTCTCACTCTCTCTCGCTCTCTCTCTCTCTCCCGAGTTTCGAACCCAGGTCCGCAAGTAATCGGCACCCATCGCTTTTCCTGCACGCACCAGCCCATATACGGTCACGACTAAGCACGTGCTTGTATTAAACTATTATTTGTAGCTGTCTATACATATATTTTTGTATCTTTTTCTTTATGTAATATTTTCACATAATTGAATTAACTTTTGAGAATACGATTAGTGCTAAGATATCTTAAATTGTACACGGTCTGGGTCACATTTCTATGAATACCCAGGATTGTACAGCATAAATATCAACAAATGGTGCATTATTGCTTTGCGATAAAGGTGGGGTCGTACGAGATTTATAAGTTTATACAATTACTCATTTAACGTGTTTGGTGAAGAAAGATCCAGAATTGAGTTGGGCTAGAAATGAACAGCCGACTTGGCTTACGTACATGTACTTGCATATGTCGACTACAGTGAGGAGTGATGAAAAGTATGCTAATTTGTTATAGTACTTGTAAACTTTATTCATGCATAAGATACACACTGATTACTTTAGCCGCCTGGTCAAAGGAAAATATTGAAAATAGCTCTTTTCTGTTATAAAATGAATGTACAAAAGAGGTCGCAGTTTTGGTTCAGTATGAGAGTCACCAGTGGCATGAGGAATTAACCTAATTGCTGTAGTCAAAATCTCACATGCATGCTTTCTACAAAAATCATTAGTTTGTTTTTATTAGTATAATCAATGTAAAATTATTCTTTTTTATCTGCATTTGGTCATTGTCTGATAAAAATTCAATAGATAATCTCTCCCATCCAGCCTTAGCATATCGACTTTGAAGTAAACTTTCAGTTTAAGGGTGAGACGCCGGGTTTTCATGAGAGTGAAGTTGTTTGAACTTGGAATTATTTGAAACATTCCGCTATCAGACATCACATATACACCGAAATTTATTAACTGTGTGTTTGTTCTTTTGCTGGCTGCTTTTCTTCATTGGTTTACAGATTTCAATGTCAGATGTTATATCGAAAGTTAAAATATATTAATACCAACCTTTCACCGATATATTTATAATATAAAAACATATATCTTTTAAATAAACAACAAACCATTCGATGGAAGATGAATCTCATATTCCACTAAAAGACAGCAGGAATAAACGCCAAATATTGTGTTCATTTTGCAAACAAGTTTTGTGACCAGATAGCATATGAATATAAAGAGAACCACGTTAATATCAAAGACATTGATTTTTAAATTTAAAACAAAGAGCACACATTTAATTCATGGATAGTTTACAAGGTTTAGACCAATTAAAAATGTGTGTGTGTGTGTGTGTGTTTTACAACAATGCAGATAAAAGACACATTAAATTCGTCCAAGTTAACGAAAATCCGACTCCTTTTGATGTTGTCTTATCATCTACAAAACAATATATGCTTATCCTACACTGCAGGAATATAAAACATACAAAGCTAGCTACCTACCTATCTATATATCAATCTACATGCATTCATGCATGTATAAATACATACATACATATATACATACATACATACATGCATGCATGCATGCATGCATGCATACATACATACATACATACATACATACATACATACATACATACATACATACATACATACATACATACATACATACATACATGCATACGTAAGCAGATTCATTGACTTAGTTGTTTTAGACCTAAACTTGACGTAAACTATCCGTCTCTCTTTCTTGTAAAGTTGATTTTAGATATAACCCTTTAAAATTATCTCAGAGGGAGTGCAGTTCATTTGATGCAGACTTTTGCTTTGTGTTTTATAGTATTCTCTGTCTGATTTATCATCAAACTTCAGGATAGGCATATGACATACATGTCTGCACGCACCATCCCATTTACTGTCACGAGTAAGCACGCATTACCAAACAAGTTGGTGTTATATGAGAGAGAGAGAGAGAGAGAGAGAGAGAGAGAGAGAGAGAGAGAGAGAGAGAGAGAGAGAGACACGCATTACCAAACAAGTCGGTGTTATATGAGAGAGAGAGAGAGAGAGAGAGAGAGAGAGAGAGAGAGAGAGAGAGAGAGAGAGAGAGAGAGAGAGAGTCATACGAAAGAAATCATGGTATATATAATTATTTTTATTACAAAGAATTACAATTATATACCAAACAGAACAGGCAGTGCCTTCCCTGGATTTTATAGTAGAATCTTGATAATAGTGGGCCTAAAGTTTAATAGCTTATTACATGCAATAGTATTGTCATAGACTCTGGATTAACCAGCTGTGTATCATAATTAGGTTGAGGGGGATATTTATTACTGCATGTGAAATCTCCATTATTCTCAGATATTTTTCTTGTAAGATATTAGTGTTACATGTTAGCTCATTGGACCTTGGGTAGTGCAGGAGCATGTAGTTGTGGCGAATTAGTTACTATGTGGTTATATGAATTTTAACGTATAGCATCTCCCTATTTCCGATAATGCGTCACTTCATAGACATGTTCTCAGACTTCCTGCGGTCCATGGAGTCAAATTATATTGAATTGCTAGTTGGTTAGTCTCATATTTTTTATGTCTGTAGGAAATCTCTGTCAATAAGTCTTAGATATTACAATGTTCATCATTATATTACACTTGGCTTGTCAAGGTTTGACATTTTACATTCAGCACCATTTCTTGCACAAATTACATGCCTGTATTACCTTCATTGGATACCAAATGTGTTTTCTCCATTATGTAGTTGCTTGACGTGAGCATGATAACCTGTGTATTAAATATAAAGTTTCAGGTTGTTCGTGCTTCGCGGTAAACAAACTTTATCGCTCAAGTCAAGTTTGTATGGACGCCATTTTTGTTTGTTTGTGACCCATGACCTCGATGGTTCGATATTACAGGTATGTGATTCACAAATATTTACACTCATATTAAGTCACAGTGAACGTATTGCCCAAAGTGATATCTGATATATGCTGACTTTATATAAGAACTGTTCAAATTAATGAGTAATGCAATTTGTTTTGTGCATAGTTGCAATCTTCATAGCAGTCGCAATTCTTGTATAGTACCATTATACCCTGTCATTGGTTTGCCACAGTTTATCCTGTCTAGAACTGTTATTCTGCTACTGAAAACTATATAGACAAATTAGAATATATAGAGCTTTTGTCTCAGGGTGTTGTACAGAGTAAGAAATAAGATGTGAGAATATTTTATATATATTGAAATATATCGAACCATATTCATATATAGTTGACATCGCAAGAATTGTGCTAGACTGAGGTTTGCCAGTTTGCCAAATCTGATTGGTTGGCGGATTCGGTCTGCCGATTCTGATTGGTTCAGCACTGTCACGTGGTTAAAAACCGAAGGCTATATATTGGAGTGAAAGACGGTACTTGTCAGATAACTGCCGAGCGCGGTCAAATTCAAAACCAGAAGTAACATCTGTGAAGTCGAACACCCGTTTTAGGTAATGACATACCGGGTATATAACTTGCTATAGTAATAATAATAATAATAATAATAATAATAATAATAATAATAATAATAATAATAATAATATATGACTGACAAAGTAATAATAATATTTTGAATTATTTGGATATTGCTTAAGTGAAAAGCTAGTAAAATAAGCAATACTTTAGACATTTGAACATCCGTATTTTTAGCAATATACAGAGGCAAGCATTTTGGAAAATTACGTAGGGAATGTTCAAGTAAATTATTCTTCCAAACTGTGCAGTTATCTCCCACCACACTGGTAACCTGGGTTAAACGAATACAAAGCAAATCTCCAACTCTCGTTTGTTAGGGTCGCTCTATGATTTTCAATCATTATTTTATTTATTTAACATTAAAACAGACTATTATGTGCTTAGACATTTTATTGAAATGATCCAGAAAGAGACATCAAAGATCAACATCAGTATCTAATTGTTACAATACAAGAATGCAAGCAACGTGTGTTTCCTTGCAGGAGTATATTTGTTTTATTCCTAATAATGATTCATATTGGTGACAGCTTTCCAATTTCTCAGTTGTGTTACCCTCATTAAACATTTTTATTGACTTTATTGCTGAGTGGAACTTCTTTAATGAACCCTCCCTAGCAGACAGGAAGTCGAGGTGCTTACAGTATTATACAGGCTAGACAAATACAATTCGTTCTCTACTGAGTTTCGAACATAGGTCAGCGAGTAAATGGCACCCATCGCCTTGACTGCACGCACCAGCCCATATACAGTCTTGACTAAGCACGCATCACCAAAAATTGATGGCACTGAGCCGGTGTTATATGAGCTCCTGAATTGGTTTGTGCTTGTTAAAGTGTCGTCAGATAAAAGTCTGTAACTGTCCTGTTCATGGATGAGACACCTTGAATCTATGCAGCAGTACTTAAGAGACATTGACATGATCACGGATAGAAGAATTCTCTATGGAGGTAAAATTATCTGAATCTGTCAGGAATCGAGTCACAATTAGAACAGCATGTTCAATACCCGAGAACTCGTTTTCCTCTGCCATTTTGGTGGCGATATAAAATAATTTTTTGTTGCATTTTGGAAGGGATTTAAAGGAAATTGTTTCTTCTTGATAATATGAGCTTATGATTCGATTGTCTGTGCGTATTTAGGCGACAATGCACAGGGAGTAATAAGGTATTGGTGGTGATCCCAAAGGGAAATCTGTCTTCCATTGCATTGTGCTTTGTTTACAATCAAACCTCTCCGAACATGCCAGCGATCCTTTGACAAGATTATCACCCTGAAGCCATCGTTGAAGGAATTTTAGATTAACGTATCATTTGTATTGATTTTCACACCGTGAAAAGTTGAATATTGAGAAAAATATGTAGACAATATATAGTAAAGTTATTTGTGTTCTATCAACTGACACTATTGAAAGTTTCAACTGCGTTTCTTCAAGATATTATTGATATAATAATTGTTAATATATATATATATATATATATATATATATATATATATATATATATATATATATATATATATATATATATATATATATATATATATATATCGTTGGTTAATCGTGCTGGTTGAGTGTTTGTGTTATAAACAAATGACCGGTATGATAAGTTATATAATGTAATGATTGAATGTGGCCTATACCGATTTTGGTGATTCATCCTGTTGAAAATGGAGTACGATGACTTTAAATGCCTTTCAAGGTAAACGTGGTCACCTTACGCATGATTCGTGGTGACCTATGACCTTTGATCAGTCATCAGAATTGTATTATCCCCCTTCCCTTTTCAGAAATGGGGAGATAGTGGCTGGTTTTCTCTATTACATGCCATAGTCCACGCACAACACTTGGAAAGCTTCGGCTAATGAGATTGATATGAGGATCGTTTATGTATAAATTAGTAATATGTTAAGAATAACAAATTAATTTTGTCATACATCTCATAGACATTCCGAGCTATGGTGACTGAACATTACAATATGATTTTGAGATAGGCCTTGGGATGTGCTGAAATATTTTAGTTGTACCCGTTCACCTGGCATTGGTTATAATGGCAGCATTATTGGATATTTATGTTTCAAAACTGGATGGTGTAATCAGATACGAATACTAGCGCATATCATACAGCAGCTGGAGTAACCATATGTAATAACAATGTTGATAAAAATAAGACGTAGTCTAATAATAATTTTAATAACATTAATTATTATTATTATTATTATTATTATTATTATTATTATTATTATTATTATTATTATTATTATTATTATTATTATCATCATCATCATTATCATTATTATTGTCATAACATCCCAGTAGTTTTACGTGAGAACGACTTCGTTCCTGAGACCGATAATGATGAGATCTTTTTGGTATAACTTTTTAACTCATTATGTATACAACTATGTAGTCACAATGAATCAGTGCATACTAAGCTGTTGATAATGAACAGCAAATGCAACGACCATAATCTTTATCATCGTCATTACTGCTTGTATTATTATTAGTTATCGTTGTTTTCGTTGTCGTTGTCGTCATCGTCATCATCATGAATTATTATTATATTATATTGTATTATTATTAGATGTATCGTTGCCCTCGTTGTCGTCGTCATCATCGTCATCGTCATCATCATCATCAATTACATTGACTTTGATTATTAGTTCATCGCTAAAACAAAAAGCCCTTTATATCAGGATACTACTCCACGCTAACTACATAACCCATCAGAGACTTAATTGCCCTCAGCCAGAATTTGTACGATTATTTTGTCTGACACTAAGTAATATCAAATAAACTTTGTCCGTATTAAAAAGGTAAAATGTAGAATAAACACACAGTATTGTGAATAAAATCCCAAATTGGCCCGAATGTTATATTGACTGTTCTAATGAATACAATTCTAATTAAATTCCAGTCTTGCTCGGATTTATATCCATCACTGAAGTTGTTGCTCTGCAAGAAGTCTGGAATATATCATAAATGGACTGCATGAAGTGGCATAAAAGGTACACTTATTTAACCAAAATTGTATGCATTGAGATCTATCGAAAAACAAGTTGTACAGTGATAACCGTTCATTATATACATCTTGGTAATAGATCTGACAATGGATAAACTGCGTTTATTTAGCGTACACAGGACCATTCCGTAATATTGCTATACATCACCATTGCATACCTGACTCAGATATTTGATCAGTGCAGGTCATAGAGTCTTACTTGTATAAATGGGGTGATAGATAGCGTCACCGGTCTGGGTCCTCCTTAACCAATGGTAAAATTAATAAATAATTAGAGAATTTTTTTTCTGCTTTATGCTACCAAGCATTAAAATATATGAGTCTCTGAAATTAAAGGTAGTGAAAGGGTTCAAAATTGAGTACATATCTGATTCGTCTTTACCTCCCAGTAAAATATCTACTTTTACATCCATACCGTGGTAGCTTACTTATGGCCATTTTAAAGCACTGTAAGTCCCTGTCTGCAAGGGCAGGTGACTGATATATGCTTGCATTTTGTCATCAGTGGAGATTGCATCAATAAATTTTTTTATTGCTTCAAAATGGTATTCAAGGCTTTTTGCCAACATCTGAACATATTAATCAAAATTGATGGAAATCCAAGATAGAACAGTATGAGGACACATTTAGTAATATAGGCAATACCTTTGGGACAAAAGTCTGGTATAGCGTAAGAAGACATGCGAATGCATGAGATGCGCTAAACTCACGAAGAACTGCATCATTATTATTCATTAAATAGAAAAGGAATGCACTCATTTTAGCTTTTGATATCTTTCAAGAACATTTTCTTACTTTCTTTATTCCGCCCATCATTATCGTTATGTTACATTTCCATTGACTTTCAAGACTGTCAGCTTCACCTAAGTAAGTATATCTTTCAAAAAAAAGTAAAGTGTTTCACAATTTCTATAAATTGATTACAGAACACTGTGATCTCATTTCCTTATCATAATGCATAGATCAGAGGACAAGCATCAGCATGATTGCGGATTTTTTGTATCGAATAAAATTAATTACATTTACTTGATGTATACAGCAAATATTTCATTCTTCATGCTTCTAATGACGCAGGCTAACCTTCAACTTCACACCTTGATGCACATGACGCAGGCTAACCTTCAACTTCACACCTTGATGCACATGACGCAGGCTAACCTTCAACTTCACACCTTGATGCACATGACGCAGGCTAACCTTCAACTTCATACCTTGATGCACTTTGATAATGCAACTCGTCGAATATTTTAATAAGATATATCTGTGAAAAGCTGTTGCAAGACAGTCAGAAATGGCCTTGACCTTTAAAAGATTTATACGGAAAATCATTTTACACGTGACAAGAGACAATTCTATACACATACATATATGCCTTTACTTATATATGTGCATATTTATACATATATAAAACACACACACACATACATATATATATATATATATATATATATATATATATATATATATATATATATATATATATATATATATATATATTTATATATATATATACAGAAATAACGAGAACAACTAAGACAGCGAGAGGGGCACATATGTATAATTGTATATATCAATCAAAATCTCCTTGGGGTTTTGTAAAATCCAGTGCAGACATATTCAAAAGGAAGTCCAGTTTAAACATGTAATGTTTTGATAAGTACTTTACTAATAACTCGGAAATGTCCTTCAGGAATAAATTGATGCGAAAAGTTATTAACATCCTTTTTATATCGAAAGTATTAGTGACTCACAAGCTTACATATACAAAAATGCAGATCGATACTTCCCAGTTATTAATCAAGAACCTTCGTCTCTTTCTCTCTCTCTCTCTCTCTCTCTCTCTCTCTCTCTCTCTCTCTCTATATATATATATATATATATATATATATATATATATATATATATATATATATATATATATATATATGTTACATATGCTACATGGCTATTGCATTCCTGAGACATTGAAGCTAACATCTTATCTCATGCGCAGCCGACACGTTTGATACTCGAGCGACTATCGGACTCAAGAATTCGGTGAAGTTGAGTAATTTATGTGTTGTATATTTTATCCAATTCAGTTAAAGGCTAATGCTTCGATATTCTGATTTTCTGAAAGGCGCCAATCTTTTCTACCCATAAACTCCTGTAGTGTTATACTATATATTATAACAATAATGTTAAGGTTACATCAACTTTGGGAACTAAAATGTAGCTCATTTCATATACTACACTGATAGTATAACGTATTGTTAAAGTCTATGGCATAAAAGCTTAGATTCATAGATATGATTCTCAAACCTTTTCTTTTTCAGAAAGTTATGCATAATCTGTCTAACGCTCGTTGGTTTGTTTTGAACCAGCATCAGCAGGTCTCTCATAAGCAGTATCCCTATACGTGTCATAATAAGTTAAGATTATCCAGTTTGGGAGTTCGGTAGCGGTACTCTTCTACTATACAGTTGCTGATATTCCCCATTTTATAACATACATCATCTGAGGCTACGGATTTGAGGAGAGTTTTAGAAAATATTATTAAGGAAAAAGCCATGGTCCACATTGACTGTGGAATGATGTGCAGTCGATTTTTACGACCGGACATTGAGTGTTGAGATTGTTTTGCGAAGATAGCTATGACAAGTAGTCTCTATGGTACCGGAGTACGGATAACAGCCTCCAGGACAAACGTACCTGGAAGAGGTAACGACAAATCCCGCTCAAGGGAGGGACAAAAATCCCACCTACAGTTTATACCTCTTCAAAAAAATAAATTTATTATAAACGTGTTTTATAAACATGATATAAAGTTGTCAGAATGCCAACATCCATTAATGTCGTGACAACCAAGAAAAACTATAGTCTCTGGTCTGACTTTAATAACTGATGGCACTTAAAATCCAATGACAAGTAATAAAAATTTCGACGATTTAAAAAATAGACTAGAATTTGAAGTTGAGTAATGCTTACATATCAACTTCTATTTTATTTGTTAGATTTTGTCAACTGAAAAATGAGGTTGGGTCCAGTTAATGACAGCGTTTGCCATTAATTATTTCAGCTCTTAAATTATGGAAAGACGACTTGTCCAGAGAAGACATTAAATCTCCGCATTATCTGGATACCATTCTCCATAAGTGGTTAAGTAAGCTGAAAAGTGAGAATGATGTGTACAATAATGTATAAATTTAGTTGATAAAAACATTAGAAATGATGTAATTAGAATAATATTTATATTTCATGCCAAACTTCGATACTCTGTAAAACCATTACAACTAGCACGATTTCACTCCGTTAGACAGTCAGCAAAGACGGGTTGGTTTCTTACTGTGATGTAGATAACCAAACTCCATATCCAAAAGTATTTTCTTTAAAAAGCATATCTCATTTAAACCCATTCTTTTTTCATCTTTCATCTTGTTTGCCGTTTTCTTCTCTGTAACTGCTATATTAATAACAATAACACTAATAACATCAATAGCAAATCATAAAAAGAATAGCAACTGTTATAAATGTAAACCTTCAATTTACCCTAAATGATCATACATTTGTTGCGTAAGTTAAAATCATATATATATATATATATATATATATATATATATATATATATATATATATATATATATATATATATATATATATATATATATATACATACATACATACATACATACATACATACATACATACATACATACATACATACATACATACATACATACATACATACATACATACATACATACATACATACATACATACATACATACATACATACATACATACATACATACATATATACATACAATGAACAAATACGATATGAAGTTCTAATATGATATTGATTATCTGTGTGTTACCAGTCCATTGATGGTTCTGCCTAAATAAAATATATCGGAATGTCAGCTAAGCATGGCTCGGCAATCATCGTGTACATCAGCCGGGGTCAGCAAACCCTATTGGACGAGCATACGACATTTCATCCAGCAAAAACAATATGAACGGTCCTGTTTTAGTGGCAGGCCCTTCTTATAAAAAATTATGTATTAGCCCTGTTACTCAATTGTGATGTCTATATGATGTTGTATTATGTTTCCAGCTAGAATTATGTTATCTGACGTCAATATTCCAATCCTGACCAAAACAAATTATTTGTTGATATAAATTTCCTTAGTTTGGATTTTCATGCAGTAACACCAGACAGTAAGACCTGAGCTTTTGCTTTGTGCTAGTTTATCCCAGTTTTATTTATCGCTAATGTATGGGGTCCCTTAATAGGGTGCCTTTGAACTTTTGCCAATTTTATTGCTTTTCCTCTTCATGAGGTCTCTTCATATGGTACCCTTCACTGAGGCTATCCTTTGCATTTCTTGCTGTTTTTTACTGTTTGGTTTTCCATGTACTTCTGGCTATATTTATTTCTGGTCATTTTTGTACTCTTTACCTCTACTGTCTATGTTTACCATTAAGGGAGCTGGGATGTGATTTCCCTCCATGGCCATATAGAGATACATCCTGGTGAAGTTCTAGGTGCGGAACGAAATATTAGAAATTCAGAAGGTTTCCATGAATTCTTCCGCACATGGCACTCCGGCGAACAAGGTAATACTGAGATTACTGATAATTGTTTGCTCACATCTTCCCAGGGGAACAGCACCAGCATGAGGCTATATGTGGTGGAAGGTGTGCACGAATCATTAGTAATCAATACGTTTTTCTTGTTGGCTTTCGAGCGCTTTTGATAAGCGGCATAATAACCCTATTCTAACACGCCGACTTATGTCCGGTGCGATGTTTGAACCCACAAAGATTCACAATCGACATATGAACCCACTGACGTTACTAATGGACCACTGGAGTTTGATAGATATCTGTTAAAACTTAATAATTTAAGAAATACCTGCTCACGATAAATCAATAACTTTAGCTGCATATAATTTATGCATGAGAATGTTCAGCTAAAATAAAATATACAAGCGGTGTTAGTCACACACACACACACACACACCTGAACCACATCCGTTCCGCTATGTAGATTTATATTCAGTCGGCTACGTGCCGGTGATGATGTTAGCCGTGTCAGTGTCAGTATTTACGCGTCGCCAGCAATGTCATTTACAGCAAAATCAATAACTTTAGCTATGGGCTACATATAATTTGTAACTAAGTTTATTTCTGAGTCAAAATATACATTTAAATTACTTATTCAGCACGTGTATGTAATTTTATATCATTGGCAAATAAAATTAAATAATGTTAGTTGATCACGTGAATAGATCCACCTGACTACGCCTGTTCCGATGCGCAGATATACTTGTATTTAGTCAGCCAAGTGTGTATTGTTTGTAACGTGAGCCGTGTATTATTTTTTGGCTATTGCTAATCACATTATGTTATTCAAAAACTGCGGCAACAAGAGCCTTTTCCAGTTATTATTGTTGGCTAAAAATTACTTTACATATAAATACAGGCTGAATTAAGAAGTGTAATGAAATTGCTGTAGCAGCAGGGAGGGTGATGAGAACACGTTTCGTTAAACCTTTATTATTGAACAATAAGGGATCCTACAAAAGCTAAAAAACATTATGTTTGAAAGAAAACAGCTGTGAACTTTTTTCAAAAATGGAACCCAAAAAAGATCACATACATGTGGTCATTTCCTTCCAGCTGCTGTGGATTTTAAAAAAAAAACTTGTTTATTGACTTGAATAAATTGAGAAATGAACAGCAGCTATGATGGTCAGTCTACCGTTCCACTGGGTCCCTTTAACAAAATGATCCTAATAGTCCTTTATTATTTTTATTTAGTAAAGTATTTTCTTATGACCCACAAACAGACCTGTCTTATAGTCTACAGGCACCTTATCGAAACTTTTTAATGCGGCCGACATTCTGAATTCTACTATATGGGTACCCCACAGTGACCACTAGTTCACATTATAACTTCTGTTTTATTTTAGGGACGCACGCGCATAGTAACATCCCTACCCATCCACCTACCCACCCACCCATCCCGACACACACCTATACAAAACACACACAAGTCAAACCACAAAACACCGACATGGGGTTCAAATTTGAAGCCTCGAGTATAAGAGTCATACGTTCCACCAATACACGATGAGTTCCACTTGCCCAAACTCGGTTAGTGCAGATTATATGATCAATATCATATTGTCTGATTCTAAAAAAAAATATGCAATTTTAAGTATTTATGCCGTTTTTGTCTTGTTTAAATATTATATTATTAACCCTTGGTTTCATCAGGGCAGAACTATCTAGCAATGAATACATGATCGATATTATTCAGTTCATTTCGGGCTGAATACAAGCATCGATAATGAGTAATATCTATAGCATGGTTCGTCCTGATTTTAGACAACATATTTGTCTGCTTGATATCATATGAAATAGGTAAATTACTCAGACTTTTCAGTTATACAGAGCTGAGATATCGAAGTCAAAGAAGAACATGCCTATATGTATGAAACTATTATTTATAAGGAAAAAGAGCTATGCACCGTTTTCAAGACTACGCCGTCCTTGACTGTCAAGGGAAATAATTGCTTGATTACTCTATCGTTGTGACAGAGTTATTCATTAACAAGAACCAAAAGTTCTATCAATACCAGCAGCGGAACGAGTGTAAATAAATCATTGTTATATCAATATTGATTGGTGTAGCTCACTCAGCTAGAATAGCTCGAGACTGATTAGAGGCAATTAAGAAATATCTACCTGTTCTTGAGTCTGTCAGACAAAAATTACAAACGCGTCAACAAACACAAGAAGAATTTGCAGAAGGTGCAGAAAAGTTATTTAAACCAACAAGGAATATCGTTGAAGCAGCTGAGGCAACACAAAAAATGCTCTTGAAACAATGCCTACAGATATTGATGGGCGCCAACTTCTTCAACCACCACCTGAAATTCAACCACAACCTGAATTTCAACTACATCCTGAACCTCCAAAACCCAAATCCAGAACCAAAATTGTACATACATTTACGCCTAAAGGTATCGCCGCTATCAGAGACCCAGACCCAAAAATGTGTATTCCAGCGTATGGATATTATCAAAGAGAAATATATGTAAAATCCAAATATAGCGACTGGTTTAGGGATATAGTTCGTATTGCTACTAATCCTCCGCAGATCAGGTCTGATGAAAATATGAGTCAGTTTGAAATTTTTAACAAAATGTGAATGAGTATATTAAACAAGAAAAGCACAGGTAAGAGAACATATAGAAGAAGTAATGAAACAGAAACTTTAAAAAAACAAACAGGAAGGAAATAAAAAGCAAAGATGAAAAAACTAGTGAAAATAGCAGGTGAGGAAGATGAGCTATATGATGCCTCGGGTGTCACTGGAAGAGGTCTTATTACAAGGGAAACTGGTATTATTACTACTTGTTCCAATAATGCTCTTGTCGACGTGGATAAATTAAAAATTAAGATTAGTGGAAAACGAGCCTGTAATAATTCTTCATCAATTATTAATGTAGCAGCCGCTATTTGTCAACGATTATTTCCAGGCGGTAATATAGGTATTAACTTTTATCTGTCCCTCATTAATGAAATCACCGATGATTATCATAGTGACTAAGTCACTGATCGAAGAGATATATATTATTATTATTATAATAGATGATTATACATGTTGCCCAATGTAGACGAACTACGGTCAGTCAAGTAAATTTAAGATTACTTTATATAGGACATTGTACGGAGATGGAATCGGTGATGTTATTCATGGTTTTTGTTTTCGAGGATAGCCCCAAAAGCAACATCAATCGCAATGCAACTATCAATGAAGGCTTTTGACGTTATTCGTGAAAAAGGTATTATATCTGCTGGTAACGCTACCAGCAAAGCATTTTCTACAATCAAGTATAAATTATTACGATTAGCACGTAGACCACAAACAGTTTGACCTCCATCGGTACAATTATCTAGCATTGAAGTGATGCCTGCAAGTATTAGTAAAATAATAAATCAAGCCGCAAATCAAAAACTAGCAGAGTAAATCGATGAAAAGGAAATAAACTAAGCAGCAAGTCTGAGGGCAGGTAGTTGTCTTCGTATTAGACGATGACCAATAACATACCATGTTCAAACGTGTACTTGATCCAGCATATGACATGGATACGCCAGTTCTAAAGGATGAGTCTGTTCATGTTTATCAATATTATTCTTACGACGCACGATAGCCAAATCAGCGTGGACAAATCGAATTAAAGTTCAAGATACAAGTAGATATTTCTAACCCGCTGAAAAATTTAATGAAGTAGAAGGTGAAATTTTAAAAATCGATAATACTGATTATGGAGTCAATGATAGCGTTGGTTGTGTTAATAATAGAGTCATGGCGTTGTTCGACAGCACCACGCACATGATCGATGGAAGAAATATTGAATCGATTCAAAAAGATGTTGACGTTGCCACGTCGTTACTTAACCTAGCAAGACACTGCGACGATTATTCAAGATCAGAGGGTCTGTCAATGATGTTTTCCAAGGATATTTCTAATCATCCTAAATACAAACAGTATGAAATAGGACGACCAATGAACATGGCTAGAAATGCCAACATGGATGTGCAAAGTATGATTATTAATGTCGATCTAGATTACAACTAAGGATTTATGACACGTCAAACAATTATGCAGGGTAGAAACAGAAGATTTGTTTGCGCCTTTCTATTATCACATAATTTGGGATTCTGCATACACGTTAAAAAATTTATTTATAGAAACCAAACATGTAATTGCACTCGTACGAAAAGCAAAATACTATGATGCAATCTGGAGATGCTTGTAAGTTAATTCTAACCAAACTGATATCCTACCTTGGTCGTCATTGACGTTGCCGGTGGAACAACGCCTCGAAGAATTTTTGACAACCGCTCAAAAATTTATCAAGATACCAGATTACTGAAATAATATTCCACGGATGATTTTGACAATTTTTTAAGTACAACAAAAATAAATGCCTGATCTGAAAACCGACGACGGCATCAGCGATTTAAAACTCCAACTCGGTGATAAATTATTACCAAGATGAAATAAACAAAAAAAAAAATAAAAGCAATAAAGCGTCTTTTTTTAATCATGTTTGATTTCTCTTATGTTAAAAAAGTCGAAATGAAAATGCTCATAGACATCATTATGACCCAGAAAAAGTAAAAAATGTAACTGATAATTTTACGAAGAAATGTATATCATGTATAACTTTCATACGTTTCCCGCATTGGTGATAGAACTTATCAAGGAAATCATTCAAAATATCGTGGCGTCATGCATAAAAGAGCTCCAAAGGCAATTATGCTCTGATTCAATAATAATCCATACAAAGAAGATCGTCATATTTCACCAAATGTGGTCAACGATCGCTGTCAATCTAGTATGTGATGTCATCGACGGCAGTTATCTAGTTTACACTCACAAATCCAACCAAGCCCAACAATAATACATTCTGCATTCATTTCCGCATCAAGTCCGCCAGGCTATTTGACTTCATCAGAGCCAATAAATGTTGTTTATCTAAAATGTAATAATTCACTCTTTTCGCGGATGCATTTCAAACTTACATACCAGTATTGCCACATTCTCGATTTGAGGTCAGAAATAATAAATATAAACTTGTATGTAAGATCGTAGATCTAACACTCACAGAACGTCATCGCCGTTACATAGTTAAGGAAACCACCAGGCAACAAATGTTCATTGACTATGTCAATGACAACGTCAAGTACTAAGTTATGGATAAAATATTTTTTACCCCGGGATTTTATCAGGATCAGAAATGGATTATCCTGGCACAACGTTACAAGTGCCACTATTAGTTTCGTTGTCAACGTCATAATTGTCAATTTCATTATCGGTGCTATTAGCACTAGAGTACACTCGTCCTTATCTTTATCCAAGAACTCTTCTTCCATCGACATAATATCTCTCAGCTGTTATATACGAGCGTGTGCAATTCTTTTCCTTTCGAATTCGTGAGATAATTCAGACTTAATCTTTTCAATTGAACGTGATAAAGGAACAAAACATTTTACTTGCGTATATGTGATTTCTGCCAGCGATTGCAAATCTCCTGCTGGATCAAAATTGTGAATCTATAATCGGAAGGCAGTGTATATCTACCCACTGACTTCTGAAGTTGTAATGATTCAAAATCACGCGTAGTTTTTCCAGGATCAAGCTCATCAGATATTTTTATACCACTGTTTTAATAGCTTATAACAGCAATACTAGCATTACTATTGAGTTATTCATTATATAAAAGTCGTTTGTTTAAAAAAAAATTATTTTCTGAAGTCATTCATTATTGTGGCAGTTCACGACTGAAGTTGAAGAAATCTAGCAAATTTAAAAATCTGATTGGGTATTTACACGACCAAGATTGAGGAATTCTGAAGAAATCAAATGATTTTAATAGGATATTTGCACGAATAAATGAAGAAATCTCAACAAATTTCACTGATTTTCAGTTTTTCATAAAATAAAATTATTTCGTATATTATGAATAAAACTTTCTTAAAATATTCCGTAAAATCGAGAAAATACATCTAATATGAGTACATTTATTGATTTTGGTGAGTAATTTCAGGACTAAGCAAAGAAATTGTAACAAAATGTATTAATTTTGATGGGATATTTTCATGACTAAATTAAAAAATCTCAGCAAATTCATGATTTTTCAGGAAACAAGAATAAATCTAAGGTTGATGGATTTTTCTTTCTTGTGCATTCCAGCTCTGAATATTTCTTGCATTCGGTTGCGCCCACGTTCATCACGTGATACAGACAGGACGGAACAAGATGGATGTGAAAACCATTTTCCGATATAAATGCTATCAATGAATTTTATATAAGTAATATCAACTCTTTCATTAATCTTGTCTTTAGTCCACGGAGGTAATTTGTCAGCAATATTGATTTTATCAACATTATAAATAACATAATTTGTGTTATAAATCGTATGCCTTTAAGTCATTATCAGCATATCAAAATTTATTCTTCTGATTAAAGTTTTGTTAGAAAAAACTGATTTATATAATTTGCAACAAAAGGTATTGAAGGCAAGACAAAATCAAAGTATCTCCCAGGCGAAGTCATCGATGGGAAGATTATTTCATCACTTGCTTCTGTATTTGTGATTATAACTGATCTTCGATATTTATTATTATAACCGGTTCTTCCTGATCTACGATTCAGTGTAACAACATCAAAAGTATTTAAAGAATTATCTTTCGTGTCTGAATTGATGTGATTGATTACACATCCTTTTTCTATCGGACCATTAAAATACTTGTAGATAATAATACCACTACGATATGCCTCGTATTTCGTAATGATAGGATGTTGCTCCATTCTGCTCAGTGTATATGTAATATCTCTCTTCTAATGATTATTCTGACATCTAACCAAATAATCATTTATGGTTTGAAATAGAGATGCATTTGGTCCATATTTATCATCGTAATACCGCTTCATCTCTCTATTTTTACACCACAGTGCACACATAATTGCGTTTTTCCACTGACTCCAACACCACATTGAAGACAATGTTTTTGGTCCTGTGCTTTTTTGTCAAAAACTCTGCATGTGGTATCCGCAGAATTCTTTTATGCATGGTTTATTGAAACGAAATGAACCAGTTGCATTTGTTATCTGCTTGTATCATATATTATTAATAAAATTATAATTAAATCCAGTTTTAATTATTATATGTTGAACTTAATCGATCCTTCTAGAGCAAGACTTGATCTTGATAATTTACCAAATTCCAAATCGAAATACTCTCTGCAAGACCTAGTTTTAACGAATGATATAACCGATCGTATTCATGAAGCTAAAAAGGTATTGTGAAATGATGGTGCTATTCATACCTGGTCGTCATTCAGAATTAGAGATACAGTCGACGCAAGAATAAATGATGAACAAGGAAGAAGTATTATCAATTACCTTGATAATCAGTGATATATTATTCTTATCAAATTTGTTGTACAGACAGATGATGATTTTTGGATCATCCGTGATAATTGTGAACCTGTCAGTGTAACACAATCATTAAAAGCTGTTCTATTAGAGAGACAATCAAAGTAAGGTATACTAACCAGTGTTGATAAACCGTATTATAAACCAATACATCTTGTAAACGCAGCTGTTGATGCGATATATCCATTAAATGATAAA
Source organism: Potamilus streckersoni (assembly GCA_016746295.1). Lineage (NCBI taxonomy): Eukaryota > Metazoa > Mollusca > Bivalvia > Unionida > Unionidae > Potamilus > Potamilus streckersoni. The sequence continues at coordinate 1,740,018 of JAEAOA010001198.1, forward strand.
CCCTATGATAAAAATTTAAAACCGATATTATCACGGATAATTTGTGTAGCTGAGCAAGTTATGGAATATTAAAAAAGCAATACACGGAAACGGCTTAATATATATTAGGCATACAAAAGTAAAATCATGAGCAGAAACAGTTAGAATACCAGAATATATATCAAAAACGTCGCTGAACTGGAAACAAATTCAAATTCAAATAACAGAAAGAACAATAACCAGAGATTTTGTGTGCCAAAATACACATCAAGAGGAGCTCCAGAAACAAACATCGATTATAATGCACATGTACAGACTGATGCTGTAACAATAATTTCACGACATATAATAGTTATATTTTATAACGATTATATATTTGATGCCATCAATGATACCGGTAAGAATGATCCTGTATCTGTGTGGTTATTTCAGAGTTCAGAGTTCGTGAATTATAATCAACTTGTAAAACCAAATGCAGAGATTTGCCTTAAAGAATCTCTCCATGCAAAAATTGAAGAAGAAACTTGCATAATTGGTTTACAGTTTGTTGTTCACTTTGCTCATGAGAAAAATTCATGGAAACCGACATGATCAGAATTCCTTGAAGAAATTTAGCAGAAATGTGTCGAATATGGACATGGCGGATTATGGAATACCAAACACAATCATTGTAAAGTTATGTCGGTTGATATGGCTGCGTGTCATCCTGCGCGTTTTCTTGGATATGGAGACTTCTGAATCTTTTGATAGATTAGGACATCCGACACATGAAATGATAAGAGTTGCTATAAATGAGCCATTACCTGATTTTCATATAACTGGACTTATTTTGTAAAAATCATTTAAGTTTTGTAATAATCTTCATCTTGCGGTCTATGCATGGCTTGGTAGACATTTCCAGAAAAATGTTGGGTTCCAATAGCATTATTACGATACATACTTGATACTGGAAACTTAGTGTCATTGACCATAAGTGAAGCGATTATATCATATCATCCGCATAAACAAGTTTGGTTACCACAATAAAATGAAGATTGGAAATGAATTGATTATGAAAATAATTTTGAAGTGCACTTTCATATATATAGAAATATTATTTTCATTTATGCCGTTGTATAATTCATAAGAGTTCTTATGCAATTTTTACTTTATGTATAATTTACAACAAGTAAAAATGAAAGTTTTATTACATAAATCGTTTGTTTTTATGGGGGAAAATTTTATGACCAAGTACTTTAATTACTTGTGTGCTAAAATTTGAATTCTTTTGATTCCATTTTTGTATCAATGTATATTAGGATACATATATTATGATTTTTATGGGGATCTAATATTTTTTAAAGAAACATTATGTTTGTTTAGAATGTAAATATGACTCAGTTTTCGTAAGCATTTTTTTAGATTGATCGTTTGATAAACAGTTGTTGTAAATAATTGGTTGTAACCAAGTTTTTTTTTTCTAAGCATATGTGTTTTAATCCTGTACTGAAACAGATGATGAAATAACCACGTCTTTTGTGCGTGAAATGACGTCTTTGGTTTAAAAACACTTAGGTTTCTGAGAAATATTTAGAGTCATTAGTTTTTTATACATTGAGAAGAAGGTAATATGTTTCTTGTTATGGAAAAAGTTTATTTTCTTTACATCTGTAGATCTCATGATATGACTTGTTATAGATGACAGCTATAAAAGTTCATCTACTTTTTAGAAAATAATAGTTTATTCCCTGGAAAACTACACAAATGACTTAGGACAAAGGTATTCGGTGAAAATTTATTCTAAATTGTGGTTCAACGTAAAATTCTGGACATTTGTTTAACGACTTCATCTGATGTCATCTTCCACAATCTTGGAACAAAATTGAGATTCAAATTAAACTAAGTTATTACTATTTATTAATAGGACTCATATTTTCATAATTCTAGGATATATTTTCATAATTTTAGGATAAATGTTTGGATTTTCTTTGAAAACCATAAATTCTATTTCATATTTTCATCATTTCATTATGTTTTCTTGGGAAATAAATTAAATTTGTTTAAACTTACAACGCTTATTGTCTTCGCTCTTTTGTTACTTTAAAGGAGCCAATACATAACAATTGAAGAAAACTCAGTAGTTATATTTTTCATCAAATTTTCTTTTATAATGTTAGGTAAATATTTTTCAGCTTCTGCTAATAGCAGTCATAACTGAGAGTAGAATTGCATTATTTGTACAGATTTGCAAGGTGTTCAATATTGGTCAATTTCTGTCAAATCCAAGTCTGTTATTATTTGCAAATAGGTTAAGGGTTTTCTATTTTTAGTAACACCAGCCAAATCAGATGGTAGACGGAAATTATTTCCATACACTTTAAAGCCCTTCATAATGTTAATCTGTTTTCTGTTTCACTTTTGGCATGTCTCTGTAGATTGCATATGTTCTATACAATGATTTCATTTTTGTTTCCTATGTTCTTGTCTCATTATCAGTTTGCAGTACTAATGTGTTTCATGTTGTGTATATATAATCTGATAAAAAATCATTTGGATTATTCACTGGAATTACAAAGTGCTCTTTGTACTAAATTGTTATTCTAGAACTATTGTGAATTTACTCTAAGGAGCAATACATCACGACTGTTGGTACATCAGTACATTCAAGGGCCTGAAATTTATTCACAATACTTGATTTTTTTGGACATGTGTAGAACACTTTGGATTATTTGGGATTTAATTCATAACATTGCATGTAATTCTTAAATATTCATTTTTAAAACTTAAATTATTTCCTAATTTTTACAAAACTTAGTTTTATTACTATTTTCTGTTACTTAGTTAAAAACTATTTAGTTGCAATACCAGATTGTTTTCTGAAACATTTTGTACAATTTTGTTGAGTATGTTTTAAACAAAAAGTTATTTGACATATTTTCTATTTTTTTTAGGAACCATCTCACTGTATAATGCTTATTGTCAAAAATGATAACTATGTGCTAACAAATATTTTAAAATTGATTCTAGCTTAGACTATTTTTAACATCAACAGCTATATCTAATGGTGGACTCGATTGGCATTATTTGTAAAAATTTAAAACTATTTATGCCAGAATCCTTCACACTGTCAGCAAGTTTGCTTAGAAATCTCTGAGAAGTCGTTTTATTTTTAGTAACAGTGGCCATATTTAATGGCAGGTCAGCATCTCATGTTCAAAATTAAATTCATCTCATTTTTCTCCCAAAATGTGCAGTAATGTTAATCAATTTGTTATGTCACTATGTATAGAAATGGTGTCCATAGCCAATTAGTCACAAACATTTCAACAAATTTATAAAGTCTTCATGCCAAGATGAGGTCTTTCAGATTTGGTCAAATTATGTTTAGTATTTTTTTTTAAACAAGCCATTTATGGGTTTTTCTGTCTTTTGGTAACAGTAACGATGTTTGATGGTACATTAGCCTCATTTGAAAAAATTTAAAATCCTCCATACTAAATTCAGCTGAATGATTTTTGAGATGTTTAGCAGCTGAATACTTTGGAGGATTTGAGATGGGTTTTTTTGTTTCATAATAAACAGATTGGCATTATTGTATAAACTGTAAAGCCTGTTATGTCATAATGTCTTCTTTCACATTTAGTCAAATGCTGTTAAGCATTTTTTCAAGAAGTTGTAAAAATCAATTGTACATACCTTACATATTGCATAAAGGACCAAACCAAATGCTCACTAGTTTTCTTTCCTAAAATTTCTAATGAGGCAATAAAGCATACAGAATTGAATGAATATGAACAAATATAATTTTTATCCATACAATTTCTCATGCTACTTCTTCACAAACAATGCAAGATTCATCTTTTACCAACTAATATCAGAATATTTACCTCTATTTCTCCATTGAATCTCACAGTATGTATTTACCTGTTTTTCTTCATCCATTGAATATCACAGTATGTATTTACCTGTACGTCTTCATCCATTGAATATCACAGTATGTATTTACCTGTACTTCTTCATCCATTGAATATCACAGTATGTATTTACCTGTACTACTTCATCCATTGAATATCACAGTATGTATTTACCTGTACTTCTTCATCCATTGAATATCACAGTATGTATTTACCTGTACTTCTTCATCCATTGAATATCACAGTATGTATTTACCTGTACTACTTCATCCATTGAATCTCACAGTATGTATTTTCCTGTATTTCTTCATTGAATCTCACAGTATGTATTTACCTGTACGTCTTCATCCATTGAATATCACAGTATGTATTTACCTGTACTTCTTCATCCATTGAATATCACAGTATGTATTTACCTGTACTTCTTCATCCATTGAATATCACAGTATGTATTTACCTGTACTACTTCATCCATTGAATCTCACAGTATGTATTTTCCTGTATTTCTTCATTGAATCTCACAGTATGTATTTACCTGTATGTCTTCATCCATTGAATCTCACAGTATGTATTTATTTGTACTTCTTCATCCATTGAATATCACAGTATGTATTTACCTGTACTTCTTCATCCATTGAATCTCACAGTATGTATTTACCTGTACTTCTTCATCCATTGAATATCACAGTATGTATTTACCTGTACTTCTTCATCCATTGAATCTCACAGTATGTATTTACCTGTACTACTGAAATGACTGTCAGAATATTATTCACATGTGTTTGATTAATAATACATCCATCCTAAATAAATAAAATAATCAACAACTTTTATAAACATTTATTCAAGATTCCCATGAAGAATGACTTGGCCAGTCTTAAGTCTAGCCCATTTGACAGGTCACATATTGCAAGGCCTGTAGTATATTCATAGGAAATATACAAAATTAGAGGTGAGACAAAAGTGCCAGCTTATTCCTCTCATGAACATGCTGGTACAACTGCACTTACTTTAATATGCATGAAAATAGCTAATTCTGCATTAAATTCTTATTAAAACATAATAAAAATTAAAATATTCTGAATAAAATTTAATCTCATATCAGAGCTTGACAGAATTATTACACAATATCAGAAATTGCAGTATGTTCTATGAATTTATCAAACATTTGACTTAATATATGAAATTATTGCACATGTACAATAAATATAAAGTGTAATAAATATAACTTTAATAAAAATTTTTTTTATAAAAGTGAAACATAATCTGTAGTGTTTCATGTCATAAATACTAATCACTATTGAGAACACTTTATTAAATAAATCCATTTTATTTAGTTACCTAACAATTTAGAACATGGTTGAAAATAGAAATTGTCCTGAACATGCAATTGTTCACTCAAGACTTCCATTTATGATTCTTTTTTTTAATGAATCTTGTAATAAACAATTTAGAATACATGGGGCTTTAATTTGACCATGTTTGCTGTATAATTTTTTCCCTGAGTTTCAGAATAATATCCCTGAACATTAGAAAATTATTCTGATGTTATGCCATGCTGTGTAAACATTCATCTTTTGAATAGTCTTTCTGATGTTATGCCATGCTGTTGTTTAACATTCATCTTTTGAATAGTCTTTCTGATGTTATAACATGCTGTTGTTTAACATTCATCTTTTGAATAGTCTTTCTGATGTTATGCCATGCTGTTGTTGAACATTGATCATTTGAATAGTCTTTCTGATGTTATGCCATGCTGTTGTTGAACATTGATCATTTGAATAGTCTTTCTGATGTTATGCCATGCTGTTGTTTAACATTCATCTTTTGAATAGTCTTTCTGATGTTATGCCATGCTGTTGTTTAACATTCATCTTTTGAATAATCTATTTTGCATCAATCTTTCTCAGAAGATAGGCATTAAAATTACAACACTAAAAAAATTCTAATGTTCTGTCCAGCTCTTCTTTTTTTAAATAGTTTTCCTTTATGAATTTTTCCCTGAGAGTAAATCATTCATGTTATATTCTAGAACTTCCAGAAAATTTATCTGATGTCCCATCATGCACTTGTGTTCATCCTCTTTCTCTTTATCTTCTAATCAATGGAATTCTAGCAGAGGATCCTAAAGAAATTATTCTGCAGTTTCTTAAAGTTCATCCTTTTTAACCTAATTTTTGGGGTAACAGAGTTTAATATATCATATATAACTGTATCAAGGAGCATTAGTTAACTGAAAAATATCTTAAAACTCCACATATCTACAACCATTATTTGCAGTTCAAATGGGACATTATCTGGCAAAGGTCTAACCATTATGTAATTACATCTGTTACTTTAAACTTGTTTAATTAACTGGTTATAACCCTCAATTAGTAATATCTTCCTTATCTTTCATCCAATATGTATAAAATTTGTATCATCAACTGAAAAGTTATTTTTTAGTAAAATGATAAGTGTTTTAAGAGAAAAAAATGATAGTAAAAACTATTTATACAAAAATATAACAAGGAATTTGAATAGGCAGCAAAATATTTTGACTAAAATTTAAAATGTAGTTAAAATCTAGCAATATCCATCAATAAAATAAAGAATATTTTAACAAAACAAGCTAAATTTTGCTCTCAATCAACCAGTGATTACTGTCAAAAGATATATTTTTTCTGAAGCCATCCTTTTTAAACTGCTGCAAAAAGTGACCTTTGGGCAGTGTTGCATAAATTCTCCCCATCTCTTTAGTTATATCCTGGAACACTAGACAATTATTCTGATGTTTCTTCAAGTTTATCCCTTTGAACACAAATATTTTTAGGATCTGGAACAATTATTGTTATGTCTATGTCTGTCCGTCTGTATTTCTCTGGGAAAATAAGAAGCAGTGGAAGTGCAATTGCAGATGATCCCAATAAGCACCAATTCATCCATGTTGTCCCTGGAAAACAAATGGGACATTTAAAATTTGTAGAAAATCTTTTTTCAAAAAAATGGTTATGTTTTTATTCTGAAACATGAATATTTGGGTTAGTTTCATAGCCATGTAAATCATTGCTTTATAAAACACTTTTTTAGAAAAAAAACTTCCACTAATAGAACTGCAAAGAATAATTGAACTTGTGAATCAGAATATAGTACTTATTTTATAAATATTCTAATAGACAACCAGTATGCAAATATTCATTTGTTTATCTAGTGAGCTTGGCAGCATTTTGTGAGAGAATAAATTATTGCAAACTACAAACTATGCCATCTGTTTGCAAGAGAACAACTTCAATCCTGCTCAGTCACCTAAAATAAAAATTCCACCTCACAGGATAATGTTATACTTCTGAAAAGTATCAACTGTTATTAAGGCCCACTTGAAAAATATGGTGTAATACATCAAGTTCATCAAAGACCTTCCTCAAGATTAAATTATCAAAGATAATAATGAATTTACATATTGAACAACATATTTAAATTTAATTAATTTAATTCTGGCACAAATATGGGTTATTTTTGTCCTCTCCCAATGATTTTTTTTCTAGTCCCCACATTTAGCAGAACATAATCTAGAGTTACTGCCCTTGTACCTATAGTCTGTGTTCAATACAAATGAAGTCTGTGTTTAAGACAAAAGAAACATTATTGGTTCAAAGATGAACAGAAAACTATACAGTCATATGTTTTTTAGTCTGAAACAAAGCAAATTTTATTTGTTTATGGGATAATTATCAGATTAATCCAGTACTGTGCATAATTTTAGTCATGATGGTTTGACAGGGATGGGGCCTAGGGTGGGATTATCATTTGATTAATCCAGTACTGTGCATAATTTTAGTCATGATGGTTTGACAGGGATGGGGCCTAGGGTGGGATTATCATTTGATTAATCCAGTACTGTGCATAATTTTAGTCATGATGGTTTGACAGGGATGGGGTCTAGGGTGGGATTATCATCAGAATAATCCAGTACTGTGCATAATTTTAGTCATGATGGTTTGACAGGGATGGGGTGTAGGGTGGGATTATCATTTGATTAATCCAGTACTGTGAATAGTTATAGTCAGGATGGTTTGATGGTATAGTGGGATTATTATCCAATTAATCCAGTGCCATGCATAATTTGAGTCAAGATTGTTTTAATGTGCATGTTGTGCAGGGTGGGATTATCATCACATTAATCCAGTAGGATACATAATCTCAGTGATGAATATTTATATATTCTACCCATCCTGCTGCTTAATAGTGTGTGTTAAAAGACAATTGTTTTTAATTTGCATTATTGACCTTGGGAAAATATATAAATAAATTTACTCTCATCAAACATAACATTTTGCACTGTATTTTATATTCCGGAACTCACATGTTGTAAAATTTTCTCAATTCTCATGCAATATTTTCTTAAATCTCAATCTGCTATTCAATTCTCACATAAAGTTTTGTCAAGTTTATCTATTCAAATCTTAAATAACTTTTTTTTAAATTTCATAATTCAAATCCAATACATTTTTCAAATGTCACTACAACAATCTCACATAATGTTTTGTAAAATCTCACTAATCCAATCTCACAAAATTTACTTTCGGTCAAATCTCTTAATCTGACACATACTAGATGAATATCAAATCTTGTAATATATATCAAATCCCTAGGCTAGTACTTAAATGGATATCAAATCTCTCTGTCTGGTATGAAAATGAAAACCAATTCTCTTAAATGGATATCAATTCTCTTAAATGGATATCAATTCTCTTAATGGATATAAATTTTCTTAATCTTGTATTTATATGAATATCAAAACTTGCCCTTTTTCCATAGTACTTGACCAGGTACCTGTTATCGGTCTAATTTGTAGAGAAAAACTCACTGCTAATATCATGACATTATCACAACATTATCATTAAAAGGTGGTGATACTGCTCACAGTATCATCTACACTATTAGTAACATTATGTAAAGCAACATGCAGCAATAGGATATCATTGTTGATATATTTGTGTAATTTTTTTTTTTTTATCACAGAACACAATTTTATAAAGACTACCACAATATGTTTCTGTAATGATTAAATTTCTAATGTAAAGACAACTTCTTGTTAAAAATGTGTAATATCCCACCCCGAAAGCACTCTGACACTCTGAGATCATGGTTAATATGTAATCTATTAGTAAAAGTACAGGTTTACCTATGCCAGGAATAAGTAGCATGAACAAGAACATTATCCCAAACAGGTTGTTCAATAAGGTAAGAAATCCACCTGTCACACCCTCTGCTACTGGGTAAGATGCCTCACAAGAAATTTCATAGAATAATGGAATTCCACCGTTGACAAATACAAATGACATAATGCAGGAGGCGTAGAGAGATACTGAAGAAATGAAAAGAAAAACATAAAAATAGAGGGTCTCACATCATTTGTTTACAAAGTGACCACACTGACAAATTATGTTGTCTGATTTACAGCAAAAATTAGAAGTTTCTCATTAGCAAGAATAGTATGGTGATGATTTTACCGGATGCCAGATCAGAGCCAGAATTATTTAGGACCAACAAGACATCACAAGAAGTCTTTTAGTGAAAACCCCATACTGATACGGTGATACATTCAAGTAGAACAGTCATAACAAATCGTTGAAAATGACCCTGTTAAATTAGATTCGATGTTTGGACCAACAACACATTATTAGATAGTCTTCTTATGAAAACCTTATGCGGTTATGAAATTCTATTCTGAAAGTTAAAAAAAAATTATTTTAAAGATTTTCATTCAGGACCAACATTTACTACTCTGGTGAAAACCTTCTGTCAACATTTTTGAAGAAATAGTGATAACAAGATTTTCAAGAAGGCCATCATAGCAGTAATACTGGATGTCTACAAGGAACAATTTTTGTTAAGACCAATTAGACAGCATAATGTAATCCTCTGGTGATAATCCCAATTTGATATGACTCTTCATTCAGAGGCAAGCGCAATAACATGAATTTAAAGATGGCTGCTGGATCATCCATACTGGACATCACATCAGATCCATATTTATGTAGAATTTTATTGTGTGACTGACCTTGGTTAGCAATCAAATCCAGGGCCTGCCTGACAAGTGACAATTATTTTGTAAACAACACAATGTTTAGCTAATAATTCTCTATGATTATATATTAAAAAGATCATTATTGACCACTCTGGTGGCCTAGTGGTTAAGGCAACTGCCTCGGATGGAGAAGTCACGGGTTTGAGCCCTGGTCAAGTCAAATCAAAGACATATTAAAAAAGTACTAACAGCTGCCTCACTTCATGTTCAGCTTTTAAAGGTTAGTGTAAGGACAGGTCAGCCAGGTTCTGCTACTGTGTTATAGCTTTTTATAATAATTTTCTTTACTTAAAAATTATTAATTCCTAACTTTAATAACATCCAAAATGTAAATAGTTGTATTGTGCAGCTCAATTTTTAATTTGAGATTTATATATTTAAATTATTCACTGGAAATACAAAGTGCTCAGTAATATTTGAGACTAAAAATTATTTTGTAATTATTGTGAATTTACTAAGACATGTTGAATTGTGATACATCTAGACTCTTGGCATATCAGCACATTCAAGGTTATTTACATTAGCACATTCAATATCATAAAATTAATTTGGAGTTCTTTACATCTGGATTTGTGATATAATGTTTATGACTATTTGGAATCTAATTTATGATGCTGTCAAGTTCTTCTCAATTTTTCACTTTATATTCTAAGTAAATAAGTTATTTGATACATTTCACAAAACTTATTGTTTATTTGCTCTATTATGTTACTTCAAAGTTTAGGACCATGATAGAGACATAACAATGGGAATGCGACCACTGGTGCTACAGGAGTAGTGAAAACAAGATTTTCAAGATGGCCATTGTGGTACCATGCTGAAGGTCAAATAAGCATGATCATAATGACCATAATAACCATGCTGAAGGCAATGACAATAATAACCATGCTGAAGGCAATGACAATAATAACCATGCTGAAGGTCAAATAAGCATAATCATAATGATCATAATAACCATGCTGAAGGTCAAATAAGCATAATCATAATGACCATAATAACCATGCTGAAGGTCAAATAAGCATAATCATAATGACCATAATAACCATGCTGAAGGTCAAATAAGCATAATTATAATGACCATAAAAACCATGCTGAAGGTCAAATAAGCATAATCATAATAAGCATAATAACCATGCTGAAGGTCAAATAACCTTCATTCAAAACATGTCAAGTATTTTATTATATTGTAAAAACCCAGATAAAAACCATGTTCATTAGATGAAAACATCTAAAACTTTCAAGATGGCTGTCAGGGTAGCCATTTTGATCACTGGATCAAGATCATTTTTAATATAAGAACAACTTGCAGTTAAGAAGAGCAAGATGCTGTTATTGCTATCAGTTCAGAAGCAGCTTAACAAAATTTTTCACATTCTGGTAGATCCCATCACTTCACAGAAAAGCCTGAGATTTAATACAACAATAATACAGTCAATAACTAATCTTCAATAACGTTTTCAATTTTTCATCTTATACTGAATTTACTAATATACTGTTTAAAGTGAATGATAATGAGATATATTATCAGTACGACTAAGCTAATTTGACTTATCTTTGTGTTTGCTATAATACTCTTCCAAATAATAACAGTTGCAGTTAAAACTGCTAGAGAACAGAAACAAAATGATCCAGTCTAAATTCTGAACAACACAGGACTTACCTTTGCTATACGATATGTATTGATTGCACATAACTGTAAACCAAAATATGGACCCGGTGGCACACAGAAACAGTATTATCAGGAACATTTTCATTCTCTTCATGAATACATCAGAAAACCTATAAAAGAGAAAATACATGTGTTTATAAAACAAGTACTTTGATGAATCTACTGCCAACTTAAGTAGAGACAAGTCCCTTAAAAGTGTTCATAATTTTATGCTGAAGAAAACACAAGTTATAGGAATTTATCATAAAGTCTTTTTCCTCATCTTTTATTTATCTTTTATCTGCCTATTATTAAATTAATGTCAGGTCATTCATGGAGAGGTGTAACATAACAAATCTGGTGACATATTTACTTACCTGTCTTTTGTAAGCATGTTTACAAGATAAATGCAGCACAAAAATCTCTCAAAAAGGCCTTTGATTTTGAATTTGATGTTATGGATAGATCTAAAAACCCGTCTCAGAAAATTATCATGAATCAGTCACAGATCATGATCACTAAACAAGTCTCAGATTATGATCACAAAACCAGTCTCAGATACCATTAAGACATGTCTACATGCGAAGTTCAGTTCATTCCATAATTACCACAAAAAAAAAAATTGGTGAAATTACATAATTAATAATTCACAATTCAAGGTATTCTTCAGATACAGCAAAAGTCTGGATCCTGAAATACACACACAAGAAAATGTGATCAGACACACAGTGAAGTACAAAATATAAAAATGCAAGCTGTTGTCTCTGACTAAACATCAATCTCAAGTAGGTCTGTCATTTTCACAGAATGGAAATGCATAATCGTAGTAATGGGCTGCTTTTATTCAGGACTAAGTACAGTGTAAACCCTCATTCATTTAACAGGAAAAGTCAAACCATGATTTTCTGAGTGGTCATGACATTTATCATGATGGCTGTCAGATAATTTTAATGCAGGACATTTTGCATACTGATATAGTGATTTGGTGGAAAAAAGAAAAGATATATATATATATATATATATATATATATATATATATATATATATATATATATATATATATATATATATATATATATTCAGTTAACTAATGTGTTATCAAGTATAGTCACTATAACCTCATCATTATAAAGTAGTCAGTTACCCTGTCATTAATCAAAGTCACTGTAACCATGTCATTAAGTAAAGTCACTATTACCCTATTACTTGTCCTTAACAAAAAACAATGTTTCCCTGTCAGTAAGAATAGTCATTGTTACCATGTCATTAAGTAAAGTTACTATTACCTTACCATTAAATATAGTCACTGGTAATCCTGTCATTAGGTATATTCATTGTGACACTGGCATTAAGCATATTCATTGTGACACTGGCATTAAGCATATCCACTGTGACACTGGCATTAAGCATATTCACTGTCACACTGGCATTAAGCATTTGTGCTTTGACACTGGCATTAAGCATATTCACTGTGACACTGGCATTAAGCATATCCACTGTGACACTGGCATTAAGCATATTCACTGTGACACTGGCATTAAGCATATTCACTGTGACACTGGCATTAAGCATATCCACTGTGACACTGGCATTAAGCATATTCATTGTGACACTGGCATTAAGCATATTCACTGTGACACTGGCATTAAGCATATCTACTTTGACACTGGCATTAAGCATATTCACTGTGACACTGGCATTAAGCATATTCACTGTGACACTGGCATTAAGCATATTCACTGTGACACTGGCATTAAGCATATTCACTGTGACACTGGCATTAAGCATATTCACTGTGACACTGGCATTAAGCATATTCACTGTGACACTGGCATTAGGCATGTTCATAGTAACAGTCTTTAGAAAGTCACATTAAATACAGTTGCTGTAAGTTACACTGTCCTTAATCATGGTCACTGTTACACTGAATCTATTGAGATTATAATCATTATTACATAAGGGTGAGTGAAGAAACTTTCAATGACTGTATCACACATAAGTATATATATATATATATATATATATATATATATATATATATATATATATATATATATATAAATAAATATATATATATATAGTATATTTATATATATATATATATATATATATATATATATATATATATATATATATATATATATATATATATATATATATATATATATATATATATATATAAATAAATATATATATATATAGTTGCTTTAATGAAATAAACAAAGTAAATAGCAACACATTATTAAAATGATGATTTTGAATTAATCTTTACACCTTAAGGTGATGTACCATAATAATTTTACTATGTGTCCTTCACAGTAAGCCAGGCTGGTAAATTTGTCAAACAGTAGGGTGTGGGCTTATCAGAAAAATTGTAGTACCATCTACACATAAAATCTATAAAAGTTTACTGCAGCCTGTTAATCAACTATAGATTGGCTTATCAAGAATTGAATAAATGCAACATTTACATATCTCTGAACAAATCATGTCCATGCTTATTCAATGACACAACATCATAAATAAAACTTACCTTGCTACAACAAGTCCTGCTAAACAACCAAATATGGTTCCATAAAATCCCATCCATCCAGCATCTAGCTGTAATCAAATAGCATGCATATATATATATATATATATATATATATATATATATATATATATATATATATATATATATATATATATATATATATATATATATATATATATATATATATGCATATAGTGAAACACCTCAAAAATGAAGAACTTTGGAAAAATATTAATTTTAGGTTTTTGAGGATCCAGTTTACTGAGAGTATTACACATTTGAATAGGTATGTCTTTATGCATATATATATATATATATATATATATATATATATATATATATATATATATATATATATATATATATATATATACACATATACATGCATGCATGCATACAGACAGACAGACAGACAGACAGACAGACAGACAGACGGACATACATACATACATACATACATACATACATACATACATACATACATAAATACATACATTCATACATACATACATACATACATACATACATACATACATACATACATACATACATACATACATACATACATACATACATACATACATACATACATACATACATACATACATACATACATACATACATACATACATACATATATCTCATCAATGTCAGCCTTAAATTTTAAGACAAATAGCAAGACAATTTTTAAACCATAATAACATTTAGATTTTGTTGTTGATGTTTTAGGGTTACCACCAATTTTCTGCACAACATAGGCTATACATGGCAGCCAGTATAGGTGGTGGAGAAAGAATCAGAAAACTCCAGAAGGAATCACAGACCCTCAACAGGTTACTGGCAAAGACAGCTCAACCACTTGGGGCCCCCATTTAGATATTGTACTTGATTTATTAGAACTTACTTGTGTCTGAAACAGGTGAAGAGGTTTTATCACTGGAGACATAATTATGACAGAATGTTTGTTGGTCTGCATGCAAGACTGCAGACAAAATTAAGAAAAAAAAGTTTGCTTTTTTAACACTTTGAAATATTTGTTAAACAATATACATTCCATCCAAATAGTGCTTCACCTGTCTTCATCATCAAACATCAAAAGTGAGGCCACAGTCATGGCTATTACTCCCCAGGTATTTGATATTTTAAATTAAAAAATGGTTCTATTGATCATTTTATACAAAGAAGCAATATCAAGTTTTGTAAAAGTAGGGAACAAAATGGATATTTAATAATGAAAAAAATAATAAGTATGAAAATTATGTACAATGCTTTTTAAAGAATTTAAACATTTCTTTAACCTACCTTCATAAACTTGAACAACTGTACACCTTAGTCACATTCTAGCCATCTGTTTATTCTAGATTACCATTTGTTCCTAAGGTAAATATGTCTATTTTGGTCTATTATACTGTGTATTATGACTTCATAACAGTATACCAGAAACTATAAATGGCAATTTATTTCAATAGAGAGCAGAACCTAGACTATATTATTGTAACTCCTTAAATGTAAGAATATTTAATAATTTATCAATAGAACAAAAACTTTCATTTTGTAACTTTCCAATACTTCACAAACATTCAGTACCAGATTTAGGCACAAGCTAAACAAGCTACAGCTTAGGGCCCCAAAGTCTGAACTCAGTCTGAAGGGGCTCCTCAAATTTATTTTATACTAAATATGGCCTCTATAGCTTCCCATAGCTTAGGGTATCACTTTATATAAATCTGGCACTGCCAACATGTATGAAGTCCAAAGCTGTGCATTAAAAACAGGTAGTTGTAAAGATGAAGTTGCCAATCAGCTTTGAGTACAGTTTGAACCATCCACTATGGCATCAAGACATCAGTACATGTGCTCTCTTGTTTACTGGGGTTGTTTTGAGATATTGTCAGAATATTTGAATGTCCTGTTTTAGTAATTTTATAAAGCTGCAAATATTAAATGCAGTTGATTAAATATTTCATAACTTTATTAATGTAATCTAAGTGCTCATACCAATTTTATTTACAATATCTAATATATAATATATAATTATACAATATATAAATTCTGTTGTGTTTATTTAAAGACATATAACCCAAATACATGGTGAAATGATAATACTGGGTAAAATGACCAAATACATGACTGAAATGACCAAATGGAGTGAAATGACTAAATACAGAGTGAAATGACCAAGTACAGGTAGAAATGACTGAAACTACAGGGTGAAATGACAAAATAAATAGTGAAATGACTACTGGTAAGCATAGAGTAAAATGAATAAAAACTGAGTGAAATGATCAAATACAGGGAGACATGACCAAAACTACAGAGCGAAATGACCAAGTACAGAAGAAAATGACTAAATACAGTGTTAATTGCCCAAATACAGGATAAAATCACCAAATACAAGGTGAAATGAACAAATACAGGTTGAAATAACCAAAACAGGCACACACAACTTAACCATATATCTCACATCACAGAGATTATAACTAAATTTGATTTTTGATGGCTGTTCATGCATGTTGTAATTGATGGGGGCTTTTTATATAAAAAATAATTAAGAAACACTACTTTAACAAAACTATTTCCCCCTTTATAATTCCGGACCCAATGACCCCATACAAGGGAAGAATCCAGGATGTGTGCTGAAAGATGGGGAGTATATGATAATATATTCCAAATATAAAGTAATCAAGAATATATGATAATATATTCCAAATATAAAGTAATCAAGAATATATGATATTATATTCTAAATATAAAGTAATCAAGAGTATATGATATTATATTCCAAATATAAAGTAATCAAGAATATATGATATTATATTCTAAATATAAAGTAATCAAGAGTATATGATATTATATTCCAAATATTAATTAAGAGTATATGATATTTTACTCCAAATACATAGTAATCAAGAGTATATGATATTACATTCCAAATATAAAGTAATCAAGTTGTCAAAGTCTAAGTGACAAAAGGAATGAAATCTTTAACTCAGATGTGTCCCCAAGATAACCCTTGACACAATCATAATACCAGGGGGCACATCTCAGTGGCAGGAATTGTTTCAAAAAATGGAGAGTATGTTATGATTGTGGAATTCATGGTAATTTTAAAATATCTGGAAAAAAATGGCAAAATACTGCAAATTATTTTTGCCTTACCTTTATATTTTCACCAAATCTCACCTACATATAATTCTGACAAATCTTCCCATTTGTATTCAAATGAAGGGGATAGTTTTCGCCATAACTCCTAGTATTAAAACACTGAGTTGATGTTAAATTCAAAACATGAGGTGATTTGATGAAAAGGTGAAAGTGTTACGAAAATACAAGAAATGTGAAAAACATTATTCCAAGATTTTAACTAAAGCATGACCCCAATAATACAACCACCTCCACAATACCACCATGGGGCAAAATTTGTACATTATACATCTAACTGAAATTTACATTAGTTGAACACCTGCTCAGCATTTGTTAGAAAAGTGAGGAGGTATACCCCTATTAGACCATGATGAAATGCACTCTTCCATTGCACAGCTGAAAAGTACAGGTGATGGTGTAGAATATATGTGGCTTTACCAACACTGCAAATGAATATAGCTAATGAATGATGTAGAATATATCTGGCTTTACAAGACCTACAGTTGTATACGGTAAAGATGTAGAATATATCTGGCTTTACCAATGCTACAGCTGAATACAAGACGTAGAATATATCTGGCTTTATCAATGCTACAGCTTTATACAACCAAAATATAGAATATATCTGGCATTACCAACAGTACAGCTGATTTAAGCCTGTCCACTTTCACTCTATGATAACATTCAGTGACTGAGTAATAAAATACTAATGAATCACCACTATACCTCAACTGGTACAATGATAGCATCTCCATGTGGAAAGGCTGATCAGCATTATTAACTGATATTTAAACAGCCAATCAGTCAAGAACACCAACAGAAATACAGACATGTCATGAGTGATTAAGAAACAAATACTATCTCACCAAACACTGATCTTCATTTCATGCAAATATATGGAGAATAGAAGTTAATTTTAAAAGCCTTGTATGTTTCACACATTTAGAAAACATATAGGCTTACTTGAAATGGGGCCCACCTTTTTGAGCTTTACTTTAATAGTGGAAATTTATCCTAGAGTTTAGACATGAATAATGGAAATTTATCCTACAGTTTAGACATGAATAGTGGAAATATGTCCTACAGTTTAGACATGAAGAGAGGAAATTTATCCTACAGTTTAGACATGAATAGTAATTATCCTACAGTTTAAACATGAATAGTAATTATCCTACAGTTTAAACATGAATAGTAATTATCCTACAGTTTAAACATGAATAGTAATTATCTACAGTTTAAACATGAATAGTAATTATCCTACAGTTTAAACATGAATAGTAATTATCTACAGTTTAAACATGAATAGTAATTATCCTACAGTTTAAACATGAATAGTAATTATCCTACAGTTTAAACATGAATAGTAATTATCTGAGGTATTGACAATTAAACTCCAAACAGCAGCAGCTTTTTTTAAAAATACAAACAATAAAAAAACCACTGAATTCATTTAAATGCAAAGCATGTGTATAGTCCCTAAGCTGAAATAATGGTCCAGTCATTAACAATGAACATTTTCCTGATTCACATTGGAAAAGTCAATGAATGATGACCACTCATGGAAAGGCAGACATTTTGCATGATTTAGGATCAGATATCATTTCAAGAATCTAACGTTCTTCATTTCTGTCCAACATATTGGGACAATAACAAATAAAAGAAAAAGGTCTTGTCTATTCTGTACATTTAGAGAAGGTTGATCAACTTCTTTTGCAATATGTCTGCACATGTACTTTATTCCAAGAAATTTGAAAAGATTTCTTTACTGAATGGATGAAAGACACATCATATTTATTTTCTCAAATACAATGTAAATTTATCCTACTGTTTAAACATTAAAAATAAGTCCTAAGGTTTAGACAATTAAATTCCAGTTAACTGCCATGTTTAAAAATACAACAAACAACAAAACCAAGAGCAACTTCCCAATTAATTAATCACATAATGACCCAGTCAAGAGGCTGCAAGTGAATGGCCAATTAATGTATGGCGATAGATTGTTCTTTCTGACTGGGATATATTTTTTTGTTTTATTCATCACAAGATAAAGTTATTACAGACATGAAAAGGAATAGCATGTCCTAATAATATAATTCTCAAGTTCAAATCACACCTCAATAATCCTGATTGGATGTTAGAAGAAACAGTACAAGATATTATTGAGAATTAGTCAGGGCCTCATCAGGGCACCCACCTCACCCCCACCCTACTTAAAAAATAAAACATACACACAGACACAAATGCACAGTCACTTGTATTTAACATTTATCCCTCATTTTATTCTTGCATATGTTTATTGAGTATTATACATACTCTGGGTAAACAGACACAGGCTTTTACTTTAGTACCCTTTCAAGGAAAGTTAGGGCCCTTTTGGCACGCACCCCCACCCCACCCTTGAAACACTTGACCTTATTTGGCTGTGTTCATGCATGGGGTAACTATCAGAACTTGTTCAATATTGTTTCTGATCAGTGATATAATTAAATGCACATTTTGTTGTAAGTGCAATATTACTGAATATCATATGATACTTAACAAAGTATAGTGCACAAAATGTAACAGAAAAAATGGAAATGAATGCATCTGTCCATTCTGATAAGATAGAATTGACAGACTTTTTAAAAATATGACTTATTGTGTCAAATGCCAAAAAGATCTGTTAGTACTTTCTGAAATTTATGTTTCATGTAAACTAGAGGATTCCATAATATGCAATAGAAAGCACAAAAAGAATCTATTTCTGTAAAACATCTGCAGAAGCTAATTCTTTATCAAGGAGAGACCATTTAAGTTTCCAAAGGGTTATATATTTGAAACAATTTTATCTAGCATTAAATGAAAGAATAAAACAATGCTCAAATCAGAATGAAAACAAAAAAGTTAAATGATTTGTATAATACAGAATAGTCAGATCATAGCTGTATACATGTATATTCAGCCCCTCATGGCTGGGTCATTACTTTTCAAAGACAAAACAGGGTAATATTTAAGTATACATTCAGTATTTTCTTCTTTTGTTGGTTTTGCTTGTTTTGTTTTTTTTAAACAGCAGTGGTTATCATCAAGAAGAACATCTCAGAAGATTTCTTTTCATGTCTAAACAGTCGGATAAATTTGCTCCGTTCAAGAGAAGATTAACAAGGTTTCATCGGGTTGGTATATAAAAAAAAGAAATAATATTTCTTGAAATAAAGTGAAAGCATAAACTTGTTGCAAAAGATGTTAATCAGCCTTTTGTAAATGAAATAAGTACAGTAGTATTAGTATAGTTTACGAAGCATTGCAACTATGTTAACTTATTATTTATAATTTCATTTCGCATTATATTTAGTATACAATCATCATTAGGGGGCCCCGAGTGGCTGAGTGGTCTAAAGTGCTCTCCGTTACGGATCACTGCCATTTCACCTCTGTCTGCATGGGTTCAAGTCTAAGATTCAGCGAATGTGGATATGTGAGAAAGCTTGCCAGCAGCTTCTCATGGATCGGTGGTTCTTTACTTGGATATCCCGGTTTCTTCCTCCATCAATAATACTGGCCGCCATGTATAGCCTATCGTGTGGTGAAAAAATGGCATTAAGCCCCACCACAACAACAACAACAACAACAACAACAATCATCATTAGAACTAGGAAATGTGTATAATCATCTGATAACGGCATAGATCAATTGGCATCTCTCTCCCTCCCTCTCTCTCTCTCTCCCTCTCTCTCTCTCTCTCTCTCTCTCTCTCTCTCTCTCTCTCTCTCTCTCTCTCTCTCTCTCTCTCTCTCTCTCTCTCTCTCTCTCTCTCTCGCTCTCTCTCTCTCCATAAACATGTAAAGAGCATTCTTGCAGGGGTCACAACCAGTAAAGCCATGCCCATTTAATAGAGACCACATCCACTCCATGGTGGTCATCCTCAAAGACACTGAGAAAACGTGGTGAGCAGAGAAATCCTCCACAGCAACTTTGTTAGGTTTTGCAGAGAAATGGTGAAGGGTTTTTTCTTAATCCCCTTCACTCTTTCTCCACCCCAATCATAATGCAAAGAATTCTGAAAATAGAGCCGTGAAGGAGCTTTACTATATGTTACAGATAAGTACAGCCCAGATGTAGAGTATATCCGGTTTTACTAATGCTACAGCTGAATACAGCCAAGATGTAGAGTATATCCAGCTTTACTCAGATGCTACAGCTGGATACATGGTTTTGGGGAATTAATTTTTAAGTATGACACAATTACTGAGATGACATGGTTTTTCTGCAATTTTATGGCATGTCATAAATTACTAATGATGTCATACTGATGACACAATACAATGACAAATATACTGGGAAACAAGTGATGTCATACTGATGACACAATACAATGACAAACATACTGGGAAACAAGTGATGTCATACTGATGACACAATACAATGACAAACATACTGGGTAAAAAGTATGTCATACTGATGACACAATATAATGACACACATACTGGGTAACAAGTGATGTCATACTGATGACACAATACAATGGCAAACATACTGGGAAACAAGTATGTCATACTGATGACACAATACAATGACAAACATACTGGGAAACAAGTATGTCATACTGATGACATAATACAATGACAAACATACTGGGTAACACGTTATGTCATATTGATCTCATGATAATGCAGGTAATGGAGTTTTGAGGGGTAGATAACACTTTTCTTATTTTAGTCACTGTGATTATTGATCTTGGATTTTTTGACTGATAGGTTTATTCCTTATTCCAAGTACAAGCCATCCACAAAGTTGCCATAACCACGGATGATAGAGAACATATGCTATTGAGCAAAAACATTTTTTCTTTCAGTAAAAGCTACATTGAATGTTAACACTGAAACTTGAACTCAACTTAGTTCTTCTATACACTATGTGCAAGTGATCAACAGCCTTTGGTAACTGTTGATGGTGCAGAAAAATATTTTCTTCCTTCTATCACTGACCCTCACATTTGACCCTGAAATCAAGTTCTTTCTTTCTCCATGTATAGAAACTGTCAAAAATATTTGGGAACTGTAGGTGTTAGGCAACTTACATTATTGCAAGGTAAGACATTTTTACAGATGGCCACAAATTTACATGGACAAATTAAAGGATGACATTATAACATACTATATTCCACCTTCATTCAGAGTATAAAAGAATTATCAACTATAACTTTTACCTGTGAAATTCCAATTGGATTTAGATTAACGTCTATCACAGATGCCCAAACACCTAAAACCCCTGTTGGTATAGAGTATGCTAGAACAATTAACCACAATGGACCATTGCTGAAAAGGACAGATACAGAAATGTCACTGATTTGGTAAATACAATGATCGATCACTACAAAGCCCTTATCATACTTCTGCCCTTCTCTTAATGTAAGAACAGTCATAAACTGGTCTAATCTGATTTCATTAGAACGGCTACTTAATTTATTGTACTTAGCTTTGGTTCCAAGCTTATATGCAGTAATTATGGTGTGGTCTCTAATAAATAACTTTTCTTCATAACCATATGAATTATGATGATGTGATCTTGTTGGAACTTGTCTATGTGTAAAGTTTCCTCACAGAGCATTTTGAAGAGTGAGCACTATGAAGAGTGAGCATTACAAAGAGTGAACTCTATGTAGTAGGAATAATATGAAAAGTGAGCACAATGAAGAGAGAACTATGAAGAATGAGCACTATAAACAGAGAGCACTATAAAGAGTGAACACTATGTAGTAGGAACACTACAAAGAGTGACCACTATGAAGAGTGAGAACTAGGAAGAGTGAGCACTATAAAGAATGAGCAATATAAAGAGTGAATAATATGTAGCAGGAATACTATGAAGAGTGAGCACTATAAAAAGTGAGCACTATGTATTAGGAATACTATGAAGAGTGACCATTATAAAGAGTGAGCACTAGGAAGAGTGAGCACTATAAAGAATGAGCAAATTAAAGAGTAAACACTATGTAGTAGGAATACTATGAAGAGTGAGCACTATAAAGAGTGAGCACTATAAAGAGTGAACAGTATTTAGTAGGAATACTATGAAGTATGAGCACTATGAAGAGTGAGCACTATGGAGAGTGAGCACTATGGAGAGTGAGTATTAAAAGGGTGCACACTATAAAGAGTGAATATTATAAGGAGTGAGCACTATAAAAAGTGAGCACTATAAAAAAGTGAACAATATGTAGTAGGAATATTATAAAGAGTGATCACTATGAAAAATTGCATTATAAAGTAGGAACACTATTATGTGTGAGCACTACAGAGTAAGCACTATGAAGTGTAAGTACTATAAAGAGAGAGCAAGATAAGGACAAGTTTCTCCAAATCATAGAGTTCTAAGAATGCAATGACTTCTAGGGGATTTTGACTCAGCATTAATATCCCTCTGGTAAGTGCATACTTGGGGAATTTCAACTTGAGATGATAAGTTTTCTCTGGTATGTACACAATTGGGGAATTTCAACTTGGGACAATAGTTTTCTGTTATGTGCACACTTGGGGAATTTCAACTTGGGACAATAGTTTTCTGTTATGTTCACAATTGGGGAATTTCAACTTGGGACAAGTTTTCTCTGGTATGTTTTCAACTTGGGACAATAGTTTTATCTGCTATTTTACACAATTGGAGAATTTCAACTTGGGACAATAGTTTTCTCTGGTATGTACACAATTGGAGAATTTCAACTTGTGACAATAGTTTTCTCTGTTATGTTCACAAATGGGGAATTTCAACTTGGGACAATAGTTTTCTCTGGTATGTACACAATTGGAGAATTTCAACTTGTGACAATAGTTTTCTCTGTTATGTTCACAAATGGGGAATTTCAACTTGGGACAATAGTTTTCTCTGATATGTTCATAATTGGGGAATTTCAACTTGGGACAATAGTTTTCTGTTATGTTTACAAATGGGGAAATTCAACTTGGGACAATAGTTTTCTCCGGTATGTTCACAATTGGTGAATTTAAACTTAGGACAATAGTTTTCTCTATGTTCACAATTGGGGAATTTCATGTTGGGACAATAGTTTTCTCTATGTTCACAATTGGAGAATTTCAACTTGGGACGATAGTTTATTCTGTTATGTTCACATTTGGGGAATTTCAACTTGGGATGACAGTTTTCTCTGGTATGTTCACAATTGGGGAATTTCAACTTGGGATGATAGTTTTCTCTGGCATTGTTATGAGAATGATATCTATAAATAGACTCCTTACACTATATTCCTACAAATGTCTTTATAATACACAAATTTCATAAATAAAAAAAAAACATCTTCTCTTTCAGTACAGCAGTAGCAATTGTGTACCATGAAAATGACAAAATATCATTTGGTATTGAAAGATACCTTTCATTTCTTGAAATGTTAATGAAATCCTAAAGTTTGACAGTAGTGTTGACACTGAATTTAACTTGTAAATTGAAAGAAATTAATCAGTTAGGTTTTAAATGCTGATGTTCAAAGTTACTAATCAATAATTCAGCTAACTGGTCATACAGTCTTAGAGCCAGATGTCTGTAGCCTCACTAATTTCAGTTTGAACCCTCCTGTATTTCAAAAAGTGTCCCTCAGTCTTGTTGACTAAAAAAAATTTCATTTGACTGAAAAATCTTTGATCACGCTGAAGAGATGTGGAATTTTATTTTCATGTTGAAATTTCACTAAATATGTCTCCTCATAAATGACCATTATTGTTATGAAGTCTGTCTACTTATCATAGTTCTATCGAAAGCTGAAAACATTGCATACAAAAGGAAGCATATGACCTATGGATGGACATCAGTTTGCTTAGGTTACCTATAATTAGTGTTCACTTGACTTTAACATACATGTGATATTACCGATGGTAGGACAAAAATACCATTTCTAAGGTCATATACTGCACATTCCTTTTGTAGCTAAATTCTACTACTTTTGAAATTGAAATTTTGACAAAATTCAAATAAAGACAATAATTTTACACTATCTATCAAAACATTCCATAAACCAGTTATTACTAGTCTATTGGGTACTGGAACTGTTTCAGCAGTCAACGCAACCAGTGCATTGTTGAGTGGCTGAGTGATGGAAGTTAGGTCTGCATGTATACAAAAAAAGATGTTAATTATCTTATTATTGTAACATGAAGAATTTATTCTAAATGCAGGATCTTTATTGAGGTTATAAATAATAAATGGATTAAATGTGGTCCTTCAGGGCTCTTATCTTTATTGAGGTTATAAATAATAAATGGATTAAATGTGGTCCTTCATGGCTCTTGTCTTTATTGAGGTTATAAATAATAAATGAATTAAATGTGGTCCTTCATGGCTCTTGTCTTTATTGAGGTTATAAATAATAAATGGATTAAATGTGGTCCTTTATGGCTCTTGTCTTTATTGAGGTCATAAATAATAAATGGATTAAATGTGGTCCATCATGGCTCTTGTCTTTATTGATGCTATAAATAAAAAATGGATCAAATGTGGTCCTTCATGGCTCTTGTCTTTATTGAGGTTATAAATAATAAATGGAATAAAAAATGTGGTCCTTCATGGCTCTTGTCTTTATTGAGGTCATAAAAAATAAATGGATTAAATGTGGTCCTTCATGTCTCTAGTCTTTATTAAGGTCATAAATAATAAATGGATTAAATGTGGTCCATCATGGCTCTTGTCTTTTTTGAGGTTATAAATAATAAATGGATTAAATGTGGTCCTTCATGGCTCTTGTCTTTATTGAGGTTATAAATAATAAATGGATTAAATGTGGTCCTTCATGGCTCTTGAGACTCTGGTTAAAAGCTGGGCATCCTCTGCCTTGACAAAGATGAGAAAAATCACAAACAAAAAACAACCATAAAATAGTTTCTGCACAAAAATTTTAAGGATTTTGATTTTCATCTGTTTAATTGCTACTGAATTATTCAAGATGTTTCAATTCGATGAATAATAACTGAGCTGTCCTTTGCTCACAATTACACTAATACAATGTTGGACCCTGAGTCACAGAGTGGTCTAAAGCACTCACTGTTACGGATCACTGCCATCTCACCTCTGTCTGTGTGGATTTGAGTCTAGGAGTCAGCAAATGTGGGTATGTGAGAAATCTTGCCAATTGCTCCTCATGTGTAAGTGGTTTTTGCTGGTATTTGTGCTAAAAAATGGTGTTAAATTATAACAACAACAACAACACCAATGGATACTTGTTAAACATATTAAGTGGCACCTATGAACAAAATAAAAAGTGTAAAGAGAAATTGTATAAAGCAATACACTATAGACCATGATATATTACTTCACTGTCTCCAGCATGTATTTGGCATTTACGATACGGCCTTACTATGGTTCAAGTCCTACTTGGTCAACAAGACACATTTTGTGTCTGCAAATGGAAAACACTCCAGCCCAGCTGATCTATGCTGTACACTCAGTCACTCTCAAGTGTCATAGATGATCATCCAGTGTCCCACCCATTGTATGCTGATGACACTCAAATATATAAATCTAGCCATCCAGCTGAAGTTGAAGCTACCATCCAAGACATAGAGAAGTGCATTTCTGATATGAGATCATGGATGATATGTAACAAGCTGCAGATGAATGATGATAAAACTGAAGCCATCCTGATTACAGCACAAAGACTTTCTCATTCACATCCTTTACCTCAGACAATAAATATTAGCAACACCAACATTAAATTCAAGCAGTCAGTACAAAACCTCGGTGTCACTCTTGACAGTACAGTCTCATTGCAACAACATGTTATGAACATATGCTGGGCTGCATATCTTGATCTGAGATACTTTTGAATGGAGCTGATGCATCTGTCAGTTGATGCCACAAAAAACTTGTGTGGTCCTTAGTACTTTCAGGACTGGACTATTGTAATTCAATTCTGTCTGGTTCATCTCAATATCTACTTCAGAAACTTGAAAAAATTCAAAATACAGTTGCTTGGATCATCCTTAGGGTACCACAATCAGAAAATGCCTCTCTACTGCTCTGTACTGTACACTGGCTATCCATTTCATTTACAGGCTCCAGTCCAACATACTTATCTGACATCACCCATGATGCTTATGATCCTCTTCTGATTCTAGCATTCTTTATATTTCCAATATGATGTTGAAATCATATGGACAGCATTCTTTTGCATACCAAGGCCCAGCAACGTGGAATGAATTTCCCACTGCACTTAGACACAAAGACACAGTGACCTCATTCAAGTGCACCCTTAAAACAGCAAATGCAGTGAAATAAAATAATTAAAAAATAGGATGATTTTGGGAAAATGGATCTATATCAGAGATTCTGGAAATTAATTAAGGATTGTGATTTTTTAAGTAACCAACTCTGGGCATGTGTCAGAATACAAATTTAATTAAGCAAAGAGTAATAAAACCGCTTTTTGTCAATAACAATGGCCTGTGTATTTAATTAGGCCTTGTCAGCAATTACAGGTGACATGTCACTAAACTGTGGAAGACAGGTAGGTGGACTGTTGGAGGGGTCAAGACACTAATCATAATAGGTTCCTTCCAATCAAGGTTATTAAAAAGACTCACAAATGAAAATCCTTGTTTAAATGTTTTAAATATACCATGTGATGATAATTCTCCTTGCCCAACTAGCCCAGACTACTAAAAGTCAATTTGGGCAATTGAAATTTCATGCAAGTAACCCAATTCTGATGTAGCACAAAAAACATTTTTTGACCATATTCTGTGCAGCCATCCTTAATGCTATTTCACAGTTTGAAACACCAGCCCCACTATATACTAAGACACCAGTATACATATGAATGGGAGCACTGATTTATTTTCTATTATAGACATCAATTCAACACAAATAGGACACAATGATAAAACTGCCACACTTCTCAATCTATAATCTCTTTTCCATTTAGGCTATAAATACTTTGAGGTTTTTTATTAAATTTAACTTGTATTGCAAATGCTGGCAACACTTCCAATATTGAGCAATATGAACTTTAATGCAAATTCATACAAATAGAAATGAATCCCATTCTTCCCAAAACAGAATGGACACTGTTTATAAGTGATGTAATTGTCATTTATTGACCTGTGTGATTGATATTTTTAATTGCAGTTGAATTAAAAGAAAATGACATTATAGTGCATACTAAATTTTTTATTAGCAATTGTTTTGATCATACTTTCACAAAATCTTTGAAATTTCATGTATATGCTGGGTAATTAAATGTCTGTCAGACTATTAATGCAAAGTAGATTATCTCCACACATGACAAAGTGTCCTACTGTTTGACACTGATCTCCTCATTAGTTGTTTATGTATGTGTGTCTCTGTGTGTGTCTGTGTCTGTGTGTGTGTGTGTGTGTGTGATTTGGATTTTTAATGTAGCTTTAACAATTTTTCAGTTATATCGATATGATGTCTGCAGTGTGGCAGTTTAAGATGTCTAGCACTGGGACATCATGATGTCATATTATCCTGACATGATGCCAGCCAGTCTTAACCTCTTAATGTGAGCACCTAACATGGCATCTGCTGGTACTATATTTATAAGTCTTTGGTATATCTCAGTCGGAGTTCAAACCAGCAACCTCCTGCATTCAAGGTAGTTGTTCTAACCACTTAGACCACCACAGTGATCGGCAGCTTTATGATCAGTAATGTGCTCATGAATGCCATTATAACGACAGAGCACTGTATCTATTTTAGTCTCATAAACATCATTATAATAATGGAGCAGTCTATTTTTCATGATTTCCATGGAAATCATTATAATGAGAATATTTTATTTTTCATACTTTCCATGTTGTATGATTCATGTTTCCCTTGGACAGGATTATAATGTGGGAAAGATCTATTTTTCAGGATTTCTACCAGTTTAATACATGATGGTTTTCTCAAAAATGTAAGTTGTATTGCATCTGCTGAGTTGTCATCAGTAAAATTTAACTTCCATCAACATCCTCAAAACACAACAATGAGGCTGTTATTTCTTTATCAGTTTACTGAAATACAGTGATCTGTAATTCAGAAAATAATAAGTTAAATAAGAAATAGGGATTTAAAAATCCTCTTGCCATACTCCCAGGGCAAGCTCAAATTCACTTCAGGCAAGCTGTTTCTTCAAGGTCCAACCTTTAGGCAAGTAAAAAAATTTGAGAGACAGAGAGAGAGAAAACAAAGTTGGACAGAGAGAGGCTTTTTTCTGTGCATAATACATTATGATCTGCAAGTTATATACCCTGTGATCTGACCATAAATAATATAATTATTGTATCAGCACTTTTAAGCTATATGTACCATTTTCTTTTTTATATAACTGACCACAGGTTCTTTCATCTATTGTACATCCCTCTTGTAGCAAAAGTCAGTCTCGCATTTTCTTGTGCTGATGTAATATTGTGACTATTTAGTTTTTAAAGCAAGTTTTGACAAATAAGGGATCATAGTTCCAATAAACAACATAATGATAAGTAATTAATATTATAATAAAAATAAGTAAATATTCATTTTTTATCTTATCTGACAGTTACATTTTAATCGTAATGTTTGCAAGTATGAACACTTTGTCGGCTTGCAGGTTCTAACCCAGCCAGTGTGCGAGCTAAACATTCAATCAGTTTGTCAAAGAGTGTCATGATGCATGTTGCAGATTTTAAGGTGAACTAGTCTTAATTATCAATAACATAACCCATGATATACTTTTGACCAGTTTGGTTGGAAATAAAAGGCGATCATCTCTTAAGTACCTATTCACCTGGACGATTTCACCCAAAGTGACATATACCAAAAATGAAGTTCCCACGAGCTGTGTATAATGATCAGTTGTTTACACCATAATTACTCACTGCTCACCAAACAATTAAGTGAATAAAAAAAAAGCATTCTCAATCTCAAAAGGGGCCCCGAGTGGCCGAGTGGCCAAGTGGTCTAAAGCGCTGTCACTGCCATCTCACCTCTATCTGTGTGGGTTCGAGTCTAGGATTCGGAAAATGTGGATATGTGAGAAAGCTTGCCAGTAGCTTTTTGTGGCTCGGTGGTTCTTTCCTGTGATTTCTCAGTTTCTTCCTCCACCATTAATACTGGCCGCCATGAATAGCCTATCGTGTGCTGAAAAATGGTGTTAAGCCCAACAACAACAATAAAAACATCATTATCAAAAGCTGGCTTGTTTATATGCTGATGCATGTCAATGATTTCAAGATGATTACATGATAATTGCTAGTACAATGACTTCACGATGATTACATGATAATTGCTAGTACAATGACTTCAAGATGATTACATGATAAATGCTAGTACAATGACTTCAAGATGATTACATGATAATTGCTAAGCACATGATTTCAAGATGATTACATGATAATTGCTATGCACAATGATTTCAAGATGCAATGATTTCAAGATGATTACATGATAATTGCTAGTACAATGATTTCAAGATGATTACAAGATAATTGCTAAGAACAATGATTTCAAGATGATTATATGATAATTGCTAAGTAAATGATTTCAAGATGATTACATGATAATTGCTAAGTAAATGATTTCAAGATGATTACATGATAATTGCTAAGTAAAGGACTTCAAGATGATTACATGATAATTGCTAAGTAAATGATTTCAAGATGATTACATGATAATTGCTAAGTACAATGATTTCAAGATGATTACATGATAATTGCTAGTACAATGATTTCAAGATGATTACATGATAATTGCTAAGTACATGATTTCAAGATGATTACATGATAATTGCTAGTACAATGACTTCAAGATGATTACATGATAATTGCTAGTACAATGATTTCAAGATGATTACATGATAATTGCTAAGAACAATGATTTCAAGATGATTGCATGATAATTGTTAAGTACAATGATTTCAAGATGATTACATGATAATTGCTAAGTACAATGATTTCAAGATGATTACATGATAATTGCTAAGCACATGATTTCAAGATGATTACATGATAATTGCTATATACAATGATTTCAAGATGATTACATGATAATTGTTAAGAACAATGATTTCAAGATGATTACATGATAATTGTTAAGTACAATGATTTCAAGATGATTACATGATAATTGCTAAGTACAATGATTTCAAGATGATTACATGATAACTGCTAAGTAAATGATTTCAAGATGATTACATGATAATTGCTAAGCACATGATTTCAAGATGATTACATGATAATTGCTAAGTACATAGATTTCAAGATGATTACATGATAATTGCTAAGAACAGAGTTTCAAGATGATTACATGATAACTGCTAAGTACAATATTTCAAGATGATTACATGATAATTGGTAAGTACAATGATTTCAAGATGATTACATGATAATTGCTAAGTACAATGATTTCAAGATGATTACATGATAATTGTTAAGTACAATGATTTCTAGATGATTACATGATAATTGCTAAGTAAATGATTTCAAGATGATTACATGATAATTGCTAAGTACAATGATTTCAAGATGATTACATGATAATTGCTAAGTAAATGATTTCAAAATGATTACATGATAATTGCTAAGTAAATGATTTCAAGATGATTACATGATAATTGCTAAGTAAATGATTTCAAGATGATTACATGATAATTGCTAAGTAAATGACTTCAAGATGATTACATAAAAATTGCTAAATAAATGATTTCAAGATGATTACATGATAATTGATAAGTACATGATTTCAAGATGATTACATGATAATTGCTAAGTAAATGATTTAAAGATGATTACATGATAATTGCTAAGTAAATGATTTCAAGATGATTACATGATAATTCCTAAGTACATGATTTCAAGATGATTACATGATAATTGCTAGTACAATGATTTCAAGATGATTACATGATAATTGCTAAGTACAATGATTTCAAGATGATTACATGATAATTGCTAAGTACAATGATTTCAAGATGATTACATGATAATTGCTAAGTAAAATGATTTCAAGATGATTACATGATAATTGCTAAGTACAATGATTTCAAAATCATTACATGATAATTGCTAAGTACAATGATTTCAAGATGATTACATGATAATTGCTAAGTACAATGATTTCAAGATGATTACATGATAATTGCTAAGCACATGATTTCAAGATGATTACATGATAATTGGTAAGTACAATGATTTCAAGATGATTACATGATAATTGCTAAGTACAATGATTTCAAGATGATTACATGATAATTGTTAAGTACAATGATTTCTAGATGATTACATGATAATTGCTAAGTAAATGATTTCAAGATGATTACATGATAATTGCTAAGTACAATGATTTCAAGATGATTACATGATAATTGCTAAGTAAATGATTTCAAAATGATTACATGATAATTGCTAAGTAAATGATTTCAAGATGATTACATGATAATTGCTAAGTAAATGATTTCAAGATGATTACATGATAATTGCTAAGTAAATGACTTCAAGATGATTACATAAAAATTGCTAAATAAATGATTTCAAGATGATTACATGATAATTGCTAAGTACATGATTTCAAGATGATTACATGATAATTGCTAAGTAAATGATTTCAAGATGATTACATGATAATTGCTAAGTAAATGATTTCAAGATGATTACATGATAATTCCTAAGTACATGATTTCAAGATGATTACATGATAATTGCTAAGTACATGATTTCAAGATGATTACATGATAATTGCTAGTACAATGATTTCAAGATGATTACATGATAATTGCTAAGTACAATGATTTCAAGATGATTACATGATAATTGCTAAGTACAATGATTTCAAGATGATTACATGATAATTGCTAAGTAAAATGATTTCAAGATGATTACATGATAATTGCTAAGTACAATGATTTCAAGATGATTACATGATAATTGCTAAGCACATGATTTCAAGATGATTACATGATAATTGCTATATACAATGATTTCAAGATGAATACATGATAATTGTTAAAAACAATGATTTCAAGATGATTACATGATAATTGCTAAGTACAATGATTTCAAGATGATTACATGATAACTGCTAAGTAAATGATTTCAAGATGATTACATGATAAGTGCTAAGTACAATGATTTCAAGATGATTACATGATAATTCCTAAGTACAATGATTTCAAGATGATTACATGATAATTGCTAAGTACATAGATTTCAAGATGATTACATGATAATTGCTAAGTACAATGATTTCAAAATGATTACATGATAATTGCTAAGTAAATTATTTCAAGATGATTACATGATAATTGCTAAGTACAATGATTTCAAGATGATTACATGATAATTGCTAGGTACAATGATTTCAAGATGATTACATGATAATTGCTGAGTACAATGATTTCAAGATGATTACATGATAATTGCTAGTACAATGAATTCAAGATGATTACATGATAATTGCTAAGTAAATGATTTCAAGATGATTACATGATAATTGCTAGTACAATGAATTCAAGATGATTACATGATAATTGATAAGTACAATGATTTCAAGATGATTACAGGATAAGTGCTAAGTACAATGATTTTAAGATGATTACATGATAATTGCTAAGTAAATGATTTCAAGATGATTACATGATAATTGCTAAGTAAATGGATAACATAAATTTGAGTTGAAATCAATTGTTACAAAGTCTAACTTTCATTACAGTTGATGTAGTTGATGAAATGAATCTGTTATCAAGGCATACAAGGGAAACATATTGAAATATCTAATGATATAGAAACTTATTATAGAAAATAAACTAGCATGATGCTATTTAAATGTGCAAGAAAATTTCTATCATCATGGATTAATGAATATCCTTAGCTGGAATAGTGTCATTGGCTGTTTATTCTATCTGGCTCTTTTACCCAAGCATCTCCCTCTCTCTCATTACATGTACTTAAAAAAAATCCAGCTGTTTCCAAACTTTTTCTACTAAGTCATGTACATACATGAACATGTCTAGTTTTACATTTCTGCTTTCTCTTCATTCCATCACTTTCTCATCTATATATCTATCAAGATGTATTATTTACATGCATATTTTGTGACAACTTGAATCAGCAGCATATGGCTTTAAGGTATAAAGCAAAGATTAAAAAAAGCAAAAGTTAAAATAAATAAAATTCAATTTCTTTAAAAAAAAAACATACTGAGGCAATACCATATGTTTGGGGCAAGCTCCAATTCTCCATGGGCAACTTGAATGTTCCTGCTTCCAAATCCTTGTAATTAGTCTTACCTCATTAGATTGACGAGTCCTTTCCTGTAGGAGGTCCTTTCTATGGATGCTGTGATACTGGGAGGAAGGGGTGGCCGACTTGGAAAGTATATCAATGTTAAAAGAAATAACAAGCCAGCGGCACCAAACTCTGAAATTGATAGTACAATTTAACTCTTTTATTACACTGACATTTTGTTGAAACTTAAATTACACAAGAATGACACAATTCATGCAAAGTGGACTCTCACTATAAAGCACCTCAGTATACCACTTCCCTTTTTATAATGTAGGTATTGACATGGATATACATGTCTATATTTTCTTGATGAGTTTAAGTATTTGTTGATCGGCAGGCAAAAATCAAGCACAAGAATTCATCTGCAACAACATTCATTAAATTTTGTTAATATTTTTTCTTCTGCATTTTGAGCACTGTAGGATTTAAATGATCCTAATTCGAAAATAAAATGTTCATCTATAAGACATTGAAAGTGCATCTTTTTCCATGATTTTAGAATTTGCAAAAATTGTCATTATCAAACAGATGCTAAAAGAAACAATTAAGCTACCCTGGCATTCGTGCATGATCACTTTTTTTTATTAACTACTGTATCTCTCTCTCTCTCTCTCTCTCTCTCTCTCTCTCTCTCTCTCTCTCTCTCTCTCTCTCTCTCACTTTCATTGTACAAACTATCAATTAAGAGCAACTTTGCCATAAAATTTTTACTGATCATGTTGGACATTGTTTAAAATGTCATTTTGATCAAAAGGGTATGCATTTTCCTAATTTTGTTGGTGATAACTGATGTGATTTTTGTGGGACTTTTCATTAATGAAATGTGTCTATGATAGATGTATATGTCAGAGTGAGGGTCATTGCCTTTGATTAATGTTGTTGTTGTTGTTGGGCTTAACACCATTTTTCAGCACACGATAGGCTATACATTGCAGCAAGTATTAATGGTGGAAGAAACTGGGAAATCCTGGAAAAAAAACCACTGACCCATGAGAAGCTACAGGCAAGTTTTCTCACATATCTGACTCAAACCATTGCAGACAGAGGTGAGATGGCAGTGATCCGTAATGGAGATCAATTTAAACCACTAGGCCACTCTGGGCCCTATTTGATTAATGAAAGATGTTTATGATACATCTTAATGTTAGAGTGAATATTATTGCTTTTCATTAATGAAATGTATGTATGATAAATCTTAATGTTATAGTGAGCATTAGTTTTTCACTGAAATTAAATACACTTTTGATAGACCATGATGTTAGAGTGAGGGTTATTGATTTTCAGTAATTAAATGTGTCAATGATAAAACATGATGTAGGAGTGAGAGTCATTGCTTATTAGTAATTATATGTGACTATGATAAATCTAGATGTCAGAATTAGGGTTATTGCTTTTCAGTAATTAAATGTGACTATCATAAAACTTAATGTTAGAATTGGGGTTATTGCTTTTCAGTAATTAAATGTGACTATGATAAAACTTCATGTTAGAATTGGGGTTATTGCTTTTCAGTAATTAAATGTGTTCATCAAAGATCAATGGGTAAACTTTTGCAATGATAGCATTACATCACTGGGCGGACATCTTCTTTGCTGAAGTCAAAGGTCAGGGTGGCAGAATTCTAAGGTGAGTTCAATAACCACATGTGAAGGAACAGGGTTTGCCACATTATACTGGTTGGCTTTGACTGTGGGCTCCATGAGGCTGTATCTTGTCCTTGACACACCACTTGAAGATAGCTAGCAATTCTTCCATACTGGATTAATTGCAGCCTGGGTCAACAATGATTGTACTTTCCACTGCACATTAGGACAAAGATGAAAAGGTCCATGGGAGAAACAAAATTATTATTGGTAAATGGAATGTTAAAGCTCTGAAGGCTATGGGAATGTTGAAATGATTCACACATGAGTTGAAGAGGTAGAACTGGAACATTATTGGTATTCACGCAGTGTGCTGAAAAATCAGCAGATAAAGGCCATTGCATTGAATTTCTTGTCCACAATTACCATCTGCCTGAGGATGACTTCCTTCTATATCACAATCATACAGATCTATGCACTCATATCATCCTATGATGACAACAAACTGAAGAATTTCTATGATCAACTGCAAGATGTTATTGACAACTCACCCAAGAAAGTCATTTTGTATGCACAAGGAGACTGCAATGCAAACGTAAGAGTTGACTCACAGGCAAACTAGGAAGGCACATGTGGATCCTTCCACAAAGCAGAAACAAGTGAAAGAGGAACTTGCTATTAAATACATCATCTGGCACAGTCTAGGTTATCAACATCACAAATAGACTGACTTCATTAATGAAGACATGATTCACCACAGTACTGAATATCATCAGAACATAAAATTTCAGCAGATTTTGGAAGACCATGAGTTATTAATGACAAATTTTCACCTCCACCTGAAAATGATCAGAAAGCCTAACCAACCATGAATGAAATTTGACTTAAAACACTTTACAGATCCAAAAAGTCAAAGTAGCCTTCCAAGATATGATTGGTAGTAAATTAGCATGACTGATAACTCTAGGCCTTTGTTCACCGACCTAGAGTCCTAAAAAAACCAGATTCAATACAGCTGAGACTGGCACAGCCAGCAAGGTCATTGGCAATCATTGTCAAATAAAGATACCTTGAACTATTAGACAAAAGAAAAAGACTGAAAAATAAACAAGAGATCATGAGGGAGCTAAACATACATAGATATAAACAACATAGTTAGAAAACCATGAAAAAGGCAAAGGAAAACTGGATAGAAAGACAAAGCTGTGAAAGCAAAGACAGTTTGGGCAGAAACAACAGCAAGAAGGTAATTATCAACTGGTGAAAGATCTTACAAACATGGAAGGGAAACTGACCACCATTCAAGACAAAACAGGAAAATGCCACACAGAAGATCAAGAGTTCATCAAGTAATGGACAGAATACAGCTCAGAATTGTACAATTATAAAATCCAAGGAGATCCATTAATGCTAAACTGTCATCAAGCAAAAGAAAGTGATGACAACCCCATTCTTTGCAAGGATGGAGAGACTGCAATTAGATCACTCAAGATAGAATGTCTGCTGTTGTTGACAACTTACCAGTATAACTTATTCAAGCAAGAGGAGAAAAGATAGTCACAATCCTAAAATC
Organism: Potamilus streckersoni; assembly: GCA_016746295.1. Taxonomy (NCBI): domain Eukaryota; kingdom Metazoa; phylum Mollusca; class Bivalvia; order Unionida; family Unionidae; genus Potamilus; species Potamilus streckersoni. Next base: position 1,777,684 of record JAEAOA010001198.1, read on the forward strand.
TGATATGGCAGACAGGAGAATGGCCCACCACATGAACTCAGTCTTTGATCAAAATGCTTCCCAAGAAAGGAAACCTAGAGCTATGCAAAAACTACAGAACCACCAGTCTGATCAGTCACCCAAGACATGCTGAAGATAAATGAACAGACTAAAGCCTCAAGCAGAGAAAGTTATTACAGAAGAGCAAGCAGGCTTCTGAGCAGGAAGGTGCACGAAAGAACAAATCTTAAATCTCAGACTCCTTTGTGAGAAATACCTTCAACATCAGCAAAATCTCTACTAAACAACAGTTGGAATCAGACAGAGATGTTAACTGCCACACACATTCTTCAATATTTTCCTGGAAAAGATCATAGAGGATGCCTTGGAAGATCATGAGGGTACTGTCAGCATCGGAGAAAGAACAACTGCCAACCATCACGTCGCAGATTATACCGATGGCTTAGCAGAAGATGTAAAAGAACTTGATGACTTGGTTGACAGTCTCAAGTAAACCTCCACAGCAAATGGTATGAAGATTAGAACAGAAAAATCCAAACTTATGACAAAAAACACCAACTGAATTAGTGCAGAAAGAAAGGTCAGTAAAGAGAAGCTGGAAACAGTCATAAGCTTCAAAAACATGGGATCAATTATCACAGAGGAGGGATCCAAACCAGTACTTAGCAGAATTCCAGAAAACAGCAGCAATAACATGGTTGAGACCAATATGAAGGAAGCCAACACTGCACTTGGTCCCAAAGTAAAGCTGATGATCACTGTTGCCAAGTCCAATTTTCTTTATTCTTGTGAAACATAGACTCTCAAAGCAGGATTCGAAACATCAAAGTGAGTTGCTACTGCAAGATCTTGAGCATCTCATACACTGACCATGTAACCAACAACCAATCAAACCTTATTAAGACCTCTGGTACACTATGTAATCAACAACCCATCAAACCCTATAAGGACCTCTTGTACACTGACCATGTAATCAACAACCCATTAAACCCTATGAAGACCTCTTATACACTGACCATGTAATCAACAACACATCAAACCCTATGAAGACCTCTAGTACACTGATCATGTAATCAACAACCCATCAAACCCTATGAAGACCTCTTGTACACTGATCATGTAATCAGCAACCCATCAAACCCCATGAAGACCTCTTGTACACAGACCATGTAATCAACAACCCATCAAACCCTATAAAGACCTCTTGTACACTGACCATGTAATCAACAACCCATTAAACCCTATGAAGACCTCTTGTACACTGACCATGTAATCAACAACACATCAAACCCTATGAAGACCTCTAGTACACTGATCATGTAATCAACAACCCATCAACCCCTATGAAGACCTCTTGTACACTGATCATATAATCAGCAACCCATCAAACCCCATGAAGACCTCTTGTACACAGACCATGTAATCAACAAACCATCAAACCCTATGAAGACCTCTTGTACACTGACCATGTAATCAACAACCCATCAAACCATATGAAGACCTCTTGTACACTGACCATGAAATCAACAACCCATCAAACCCTATGAAGAACTCTTGTACACTGATCATGTAATCAACAACCCATCAAATCCTATGAAGACCTCTTGTACACTGACCATGTAATCAACAACCCATCAAACCATAGGAAGACCTCTTGTACACTGACCATGTAACCAACAACCCATCAAACCCTAGGAAGACCTCTTGTACACTGACCATGAAATCAACAACCCATCAAACCATATGAAGACCTCTTGTACACTGACCATGAAATCAACAACCCATCAAACCATATGAAGACCTCTTGTACACTGATCATGTAGTCAACAACCCATCAAATCCTATGAAGACCTTTTGTACACTGACCATGTAATCAACAACCCATCAAACCCTATGACGACCTCTTGTACTCTGACCATGAAATCAACAACCCATCAAACCATAGGAAGACCTCTTGTACACTGACCATGTAATCAACAACCCATCAAATCCTATGAAGACCTCTTGTAAACTGACCATGTAATCAACAACCCATCAAGCCCTATGAAGACCTCTTGTACACTGATCATGTCATCAACAACCCATCAAACCCTATGAAGACCTCTTGTACACTGACCATGTAATCAACAACCCATCAAACCCTATGAAGACCTCTTGTACACTGATCATGTAATCAACACATCAAACCCTATGAAGACCTCTTGTACACTGACCATGTAATCAACAACCCATCAAACCCTATGAAGACATATTGAACTCTGACCATGTAATCAACAAACCATCAAACCTTATGAAGACCTCTTGTACACTGACCATGTAATCCACAACCCATCAAACCCTTGGAAGACCTCTTGTACACTGACCATGTAATCAACAACCCATTAAACTCTATGAAGACCTCTTGTACAATGACCATGAAATCAACAACCCATCAAAACCCTATGAAAACCTCTTGTACACTGACCATGTAATCAACAACCCATCAAACCCTATGAAGACCTCTTGTACACTGATCATGTAATCAACAACACATCAAACCCTATGAAGACCTCTTGTACACGGACCATGTAATTAACAACCCATCAAACCCAATGAAAACATCTTGTACACTGACCATGTAATCATCAACCCATCAAATCCTATGAAGACCTCTTGTACACTGACCATGTAATCAACAACCCATCAAATCCTATGAAGAACTCTTGTACACTGACCATGTAACCAACAACTCATCAAACCCTATTAAGACCACTTGTAAACTGACCATGTAATCAACAACCCATCAAACCCTATTAGGACCTCTTGTACACTGACCATTAAATCAACAACACATCAAACCATATGAAGACCTCTTGTACACTGATCATGTAATCAACAACCCATCAAATCCTATGAAGACCTTTTGTACACTGACCATGTAATCAACAACCCATCAAACCCTATGAAGACCTCTTGTACACTGACCATGAAATCAACAACCCATCAAACCCTATGAAGACCTCTTGTACACTGACCATGTAATCAACAACCCATCAAATCCTATGAAGACCTCTTGTAAACTGACCATGTAATCAACAACCCATCAAGCCCTATGAAGACCTCTTGTACACTGATCATGTCATCAACAACCCATCAAACCCTATGAAAACCTCTTGTACACTGACCATGTAATCAACAACCCATCAATCCCTATGAAGACCTCTTGTACACTGATCATGTAATCAACAACACATCAAACCCTATGAAGACCTCTTGTACACTGACCATGTAATCAACAACCCATCAAACCCTATGAAGACATATTGAACTCTGACCATGTAATCAACAAACCATCAAACCTTATGAAGACCTCTTGTACACTGACCATGTAATCAACAACCCATCAAACCCTTGGAAGACCTCTTGTACACTGACCATGTAATCAACAACCCATTAAACTCTATGAAGACCTCTTGTACAATGACCATGAAATCAACAACCCATCAAATACGATGAAAACCTCTTGTACACTGACCATGTAATCAACAACCCATCAAACCCTATGAAGACCTCTTGTACACTGATCATGTAATCAACAACACATCAAACCCTATGAAGACCTCTTGTACACGGACCATGTAATTAACAACCCATCAAACCCTATGAAAACATCTTGTACACTGACCATGTAATCAACAACCCATCAAATCCTATGAAGACCTCTTGTACACTGACCATGTAATCAACAACCCATCAAATCCTATGAAGAACTATTGTACACTGACCATGTAACCAACAACTCATCAAACCCTATTAAGACCACTTGTAAACTGACCATGTAATCAACAACCCATCAAACCCTATTAGGACCTCTTGTACACTGACCATTAAATCAACAACACATCAAACCCTATGAAGACCTCTTGTACACTGATCATGTAATCAGGAACCCATCAAACCCTATGAAGACCTCTTGTACACTGACAATGTAATCAACAACTCATCAAACCCTATGAAGACCTCTTGTACACTGACCATGTAATCAACAACCCATCAAATCCTATGAAGACCTCTTGTACACTGACCATGTAATCAACAACCCATCAAATCCTATGAAGACCTCTTGTACACTGACCATGTAATCAACAACCCATCAATCCCTATGAAGACCTCTTGTACACTGACCATGTAATCAGCAACCCATCAAACCCTATGAAGACCTCTTGTACACTGACCATGTAATCAAGAACCCATCAAACCCTATGAAGACCTCTTATACACTGACCATGTAATCAACAACACATCAAACCCTATGAAGACCTCTAGTACACTGATCATGTAATCAGCAACGCATCAAACCCCATGAAGACCTCTTGTACACAGACCATGTAATCAACAACCCATCAAACCCTATAAAGACCTCTTGTACACTGACCATGTAATCAACAACCCATTAAACCCTATGAAGACCTCTTGTACACTGACCATGTAATCAACAACACATCAAACCCTATGAAGACCTCTAGTACACTGATCATGTAATCAACAACCCATCAACCCCTATGAAGACCTCTTGTACACTGATCATATAATCAGCAACCCATCAAACCCCATGAAGACCTCTTGTACACAGACCATGTAATCAACAAACCATCAAACCCTATGAAGACCTCTTGTACACTGACCATGTAATCAACAACCCATCAAACCATATGAAGACCTCTTGTACACTGACCATGAAATCAACAACCCATCAAACCCTATGAAGAACTCTTGTACACTGATCATGTAATCAACAACCCATCAAATCCTATGAAGACCTCTTGTACACTGACCATGTAATCAACAACCCATCAAACCATAGGAAGACCTCTTGTACACTGACCATGTAACCAACAACCCATCAAACCCTAGGAAGACCTCTTGTACACTGACCATGAAATCAACAACCCATCAAACCATATGAAGACCTCTTGTACACTGACCATGAAATCAACAACCCATCAAACCCTATGACGACCTCTTGTACTCTGACCATGAAATCAACAACCCATCAAACCATAGGAAGACCTCTTGTACACTGACCATGTAATCAACAACCCATCAAATCCTATGAAGACCTCTTGTAAACTGACCATGTAATCAACAACCCATCAAGCCCTATGAAGACCTCTTGTACACTGATCATGTCATCAACAACCCATCAAACCCTATGAAGACCTCTTGTACACTGACCATGTAATCAACAACCCATCAAACCCTATGAAGACCTCTTGTACACTGATCATGTAATCAACACATCAAACCCTATGAAGACCTCTTGTACACTGACCATGTAATCAACAACCCATCAAACCCTATGAAGACATATTGAACTCTGACCATGTAATCAACAAACCATCAAACCTTATGAAGACCTCTTGTACACTGACCATGTAATCCACAACCCATCAAACCCTTGGAAGACCTCTTGTACACTGACCATGTAATCAACAACCCATTAAACTCTATGAAGACCTCTTGTACAATGACCATGAAATCAACAACCCATCAAAACCCTATGAAAACCTCTTGTACACTGACCATGTAATCAACAACCCATCAAACCCTATGAAGACCTCTTGTACACTGATCATGTAATCAACAACACATCAAACCCTATGAAGACCTCTTGTACACGGACCATGTAATTAACAACCCATCAAACCCAATGAAAACATCTTGTACACTGACCATGTAATCATCAACCCATCAAATCCTATGAAGACCTCTTGTACACTGACCATGTAATCAACAACCCATCAAATCCTATGAAGAACTCTTGTACACTGACCATGTAACAACTCATCAAACCCTATTAAGACCACTTGTAAACTGACCATGTAATCAACAACCCATCAAACCCTATTAGGACCTCTTGTACACTGACCATTAAATCAACAACACATCAAACCATATGAAGACCTCTTGTACACTGATCATGTAATCAACAACCCATCAAATCCTATGAAGACCTTTTGTACACTGACCATGTAATCAACAACCCATCAAACCCTATGAAGACCTCTTGTACACTGACCATGAAATCAACAACCCATCAAACCCTATGAAGACGTCTTGTACACTGACCATGTAATCAACAACCCATCAAATCCTATGAAGACCTCTTGTAAACTGACCATGTAATCAACAACCCATCAAGCCCTATGAAGACCTCTTGTACACTGATCATGTCATCAACAACCCATCAAACCCTATGAAGACCTCTTGTACACTGACCATGTAATCAACAACCCATCAATCCCTATGAAGACCTCTTGTACACTGATCATGTAATCAACAACACATCAAACCCTATGAAGACCTCTTGTACACTGACCATGTAATCAACAACCCATCAAACCCTATGAAGACATATTGAACTCTGACCATGTAATCAACAAACCATCAAACCTTATGAAGACCTCTTGTACACTGACCATGTAATCAACAACCCATCAAACCCTTGGAAGACCTCTTGTACACTGACCATGTAATCAACAACCCATTAAACTCTATGAAGACCTCTTGTACAATGACCATGAAATCAACAACCCATCAAATACGATGAAAACCTCTTGTACACTGACCATGTAATCAACAACCCATCAAACCCTATGAAGACCTCTTGTACACTGATCATGTAATCAACAACACATCAAACCCTATGAAGACCTCTTGTACACGGACCATGTAATTAACAACCCATCAAACCCTATGAAAACATCTTGTACACTGACCATGTAATCAACAACCCATCAAATCCTATGAAGACCTCTTGTACACTGACCATGTAATCAACAACCCATCGAATCCTATGAAGAACTATTGTACACTGACCATGTAACCAACAACTCATCAAACCCTATTAAGACCACTTGTAAACTGACCATGTAATCAACAACCCATCAAACCCTATTAGGACCTCTTGTACACTGACCATTAAATCAACAACACATCAAACCCTATGAAGACCTCTTGTACACTGATCATGTAATCAGGAACCCATCAAACCCTATGAAGACCTCTTGTACACTGACCATGTAATCAACAACTCATCAAACCCTATGAAGACCTCTTGTACACTGACCATGTAATCAACAACCCATCAAATCCTATGAAGACCTCTTGTACACTGACCATGTAATCAACAACCCATCAAATCCTATGAAGACCTCTTGTACACTGACCATGTAATCAACAACCCATCAATCCCTATGAAGACCTCTTGTACACTGACAATGTAATCAGCAACCCATCAAACCCTATGAAGACCTCTTGTACACTGACCATGTAATCAAGAACCCATCAAACCCTATGAAGACCTCTTGTACACTGACCATGTAATCAACAACCCATCAAATCCTATGAAGACCTATTGTACATTGACCATGTAATCAATAACCCATCAAATCCTATGAAGACCTCTTGTACACTGACCATGTAATCAACAACTCACCAAATCCTATGAAGACCTCTTGAACTGTGACCATATAATCAACAACCCATCAAACCCTATGAAGACCTCTTGTACACTGACCATGTAATCAAAAACCCATCAAACCCTATGAAGACCTCTTGTACACTGACCTTGTAATCAACAACCCATCAAACCCTATGAAGACCTCTTGTACACTGACCATGAAATCAACAACCCATCAAACCCTATGAAGATCTCTTGTACACTGACCATGTAATCAACAACCCATCAAACCCTATGAAGACCTCTTGTACACTGACCATGTAATCAACAACCCATCAAATCCTATGAAGAACTCTTGTACATTGACCATGAAATCAACTACCTATCAAACCGTATGAAGACCTCTTGTACACTGACCATGTAATCAACAACCCATCAAACCCTATGAAGACCTCTTGTACACTGACCATGTAATCAACAACCCATCAAACCCTATGAAGACCTCTTGAACTCTGACCATGTAATCAACAACCCATGAAACCCTATGAAGACCTCTTGTACACTGACCATGTTATCAACAACCCATCAAACCATAGGAAGACCTCTTGTACACTGACCATGTAATCAACAACCCATTAAACCTATGAAGACTTCTTGTACACTGACCATGTAATCATCAACCCATTAAACCCTATGAAGACCTCTTGTACACTGACCATGTAATCAACAACCCATCAAACCATAGGAAAACCTCTTGTACACTGACCATGTAATCAACAACCCATTAATCCTATGAAGATCTCTTGTACACTGACCATGTAATCAACAATCCATCAAACCCTATGAAGACCTCTTGAACTCTGACCATGTAATCAACAACCCATCAAACCCTATGAAGACCTCTTGAACTCTGACCATGTAATCAACAACCCATCAAACCCTATCAAGACCTCTTGTACACTGACCATGTAATCAACAATCCATCAAACCCTATGAAGACCTCTTGTACACTGACCATGAAATCAACAACCCATCAAACCCTATGAAGACCTCTTGTACACTGACCATGTAATCAACAAGCCATCAAATCCTATGAAGACCTCTTGTACACTGACCATGTAATCAACAACCCATCATACCCTATGAAGTCCTCTTGTATACTGACCATGTAATCAACAACCCATCAAACCCTATAAAGACCTCTTGAAATCTGAGAAAAAGCAAACTGAATTGGTACAGTCATGTCTCATAATAATCTGGACTTGCAAAAACAATCATGCAAGCTGATGTGAAAGGGTGCAAAAGTATAATTATACAGAAAAGTGGTGGGACAGACAATGTTAAAAAGTGGACAGGTATTTAGCCTGGAGATTCCTAAAGGGCATCAGAGAACAGAGACAGATTGTGCTCCAATGACCTTTTGGGTTATGAGATTGATGATGGCAATATTTTTTGTTAAATTACAGCTTTGATTTAGACAATTTATCCTTCCATACGTGGTGAATATGTTGGATACATAGATTTATTCTATCTTCCATATAGCTAAATAGCCTAACAGTTTTGATGCACCGTAAAATACAATGCTTCCATATCCAAGCACTCGGAATGGGTTATGCCTCTTTCATTCTGCTGAATTAAGCAATTAAAAATGATCTCAACATCAAGGCAAATTTCACCAGCCATTATAAGAAATTTACTTACCAATATATAACAGCCCATAATACCAATTTACTTACCAATATATAACTGCCCATAATACCAATTTACTTACCAATATATAACAGCCCATAATACCAATTTACTTACCAATATATAACAGCCCATAATACCAATTTACTTACCAATATATAACTGCCCATAATATCAATTTACTTACCAATATATAACAGCCCATAATACCAATTAACTTACCAATATATAACAGCCCATAATACCAATTTACTTACCAACATATAACAACCCATAATACCAATTGACTTGCCAATATATAACAGCCCATAATACCAATTTACTTACCAATATATAACAGCCCATAATACCAATTTACTTACCAATATATAACAGCCCATAATACCAATTTACTTACCAATATATAACAGCCCATAATACCAATTTACTTACCAATATATAACAGCCCATAATACCAATTTACTTACCAATATATAGTAGCCCATAATACCAATTTACTTACCAACATATAACAGCCCATAATACCAATTCACTTACCAATATATAACAGCCCATAATACCAATTTACTTACCAATATATAACTGCCCATAATACCAATTTACTTACCAATATATAACAGCCCATAATACCAATTTACTTACCTATATATAACAGCCCATAATACCAATTTACTTACCAGTATATCAGGGGTCAAGCTAGACATAAATTGTAGGGAGAAGTGACTTCTCCTTTCGGTCAGAACAGGGAGAAGTGGGAGCTAAACAGGGAGAAGTGGGAGTTAATCAGGGAGAAGTGAGACCGAAACAATAAACACAATATAGATTATATATATATATATATATATATATATATATATATATATATATATATATATATATATATATATACACACATACACACACAGATGCATTATCATATTTTAGTTATGTGCTCTATTTCTTGGTATGCTTTTATGTTTTAAGCAACTCCTTATTTTCATGTTGAAAAATATATGTTATTTGTGAGTATCAATATATTTTGTATGCATATAAATAAATTATATTCATACTCATTCTATTCATACTTAGTATATGTGTTTTTGAATTAAAGTAAATGCAGTTTATTTTGGCTGTATGCCTTAAACATCACATATGAAGCTATACATTGCAATTAATTTTCACTGACAGAAGTAACAAGATTAGAGCCTTGTAAATGCAAGTTGGTAAAAATGCTTAATAAACTACCAATTAATTATTTTATTTTTCTTAAGTTTTGTGTGCATTTGCAATCAAAAAGATTTCTAGCATTTTTTGAAACAGCCCCTAATACATGTACATATGAATAAATGCACAGGTGACTTCAAACCACTCTTTGTCCTGATTTCATTGTTCCTGATAAAACATTAATGTAACTATTCATAAACAACACACTGAAGCACTAAAGTCGATATATAACTAAACTAGACCCAATTTTTTTTACCCCCAACCAAAAAATCCAAGAATATGTCTTGCACAGAGTGAGTGCATCTATTTTTAGACTGAGGGGGGGTTCGAACTACACACTTTCTTGCTTCGTTACAAAAACCCATTAAAAGTTCTGCATATTTATGGTTTGTCTACCTACTGGTAATAATGACATGGATTGGTTAAATTATTATTTGCTTCATTACTATATATATTTTTCTTTTTTTTTCTCAGTTTAATTAAGTGGTATATCAAATACGCAGCGATGTCCGCCATTAAAATTTCATTTACGATTTCAAACTGATTTTATACAGAAAATACACAAATATGGCGGTTAAAATCTCCATTTATTAAAAAAAGGATATAAATTAGAAAACGCTCTTCACCGATCGTATTTTTAAAGTAAATTACTATTTGCATATTGATGTTTAAATTTTGAAACAGAATTTGGCAGCTTTTCATCATAGCACAGTAGGGCCAACTTTATGAAGTCAAGCAGGGATATCTTGCTCCGGAAAAGGGTTAATGGTCAGTTAGCTAATAAAACTTGTATGTGAATGTGTAAGAATTTCTTTGCCGCCATAAGCTGATTGGTACCAATACCACGTAAATACATTTGGCATTGGGTTACAGCAGTGCCAGAACTTACTGCCTACAGTGAGGGGGCATCTCAAAGTAGTAATCTACAGTCATATTACGTCCGAAAAATCAGAGGGCGAAGTCGTTTTCGCTTTCATAACAGAAGAAGGCGAAGTTTACGCTTCTCAGGTGACTTTTTCGCCTACTTCGCCTGGTAGCGTGACCCCTGATATATAACAGCCCATAATACCAATTTACTTACCAATATATAACAGCCCATAAAACCAATTTACTTACCTATATATAACAGCTCATAATACCAATTTACTTACCAACATATAACAGCCCATAATACCAGTTTACTTACCAATATATAACAGCCCATAATACCAATTTACTTACCAATATATAGCAGCCCATAATATCAATTTTCTTACCAATATATAACAGCCCATAATACCAATTTTCTTACCAATATATAACAGCCCATAATACCAATTTACTTGCCTATATACAACAGCCCATAGTACCAATTTACTTACCTATATACAAAAGGTCATAATATAATGTTTACTTACCTACACGCACCAGCCAATAATATAAGATTTACTTATCTATCAACCGCTTGAGATGAAAACCTGTATGCCAGACCAATACTTTTCTATAAATTAAAGTTAAAATGTCTTAGTCCTACTTTGCTTATTCTGACTCAATTTTCCTAACAAATTCAAATTCCCACAAAGGCATATGTTTTTAAGTTCTGCTGGCCTTCCTTTCTGTTGGCTAGATTGAGATGGAAGCTGGGAATACCAAAATCAGTTAAAAGGATCATAAGAATCTTGAACGAAGCGAAAATATCAAAACACTTTCTTCAACATTAATATATTTTTATTCATTTCATTAAAGAAGGATACTTCAACTCAATCCAATTTCATCATTCCCGGCTTCCATCACTTTTCAAAGCATATCAGAGTTATCCCAACATTGCATATTAAGAGTTATCCCCACATTGCATATTAAGAGTTATCACCACATTGCATATTAAGAGTTATCCCCACATTGCATATTAAGAGTTATCCCCACATTGCATATTAAGAGCTATCCCCACATTGCATATTAGAGTTATCCCCACATTGCATATTAAGAGTTATCCCCACATTGCATATTAAGAGTTATCCCCACATTGCATATTAAGAGTTATCCCCACATTGCATATTAAGAGTTATCCCCACATTGCATATTAAGAGTTATCCCCACATTGCATATTAAGAGTTATCCCCACATTGCATATTAGAGTTATCCCCACATTGCATATTAAGAGTTATCCCCACATTGCATATAAGGAGTTATCCCCACATTGCATATTAAGAGTTATCCCCACATTGCATATTAAGAGTTATCCCCACATTGCATATTAAGAGTTATCCCCACATTGCATATTAAGAGTTATCCCCACATTGCTTGCATATAGCTAAAAAAAAGTTTCAGGATCATGCTAGATTGTTTGCTAGATGGTTTTTAAGAAAAGTTACATTCATAATCCCAGGATTAAAAAAATCAAAAATGTCGAATTTTTATTTTAAAAATTTTTACAAAATGGTCGTACATCCATACAACCATGAAAATGAGAAAAAAAATTATGGATTACCCATATAAGTTGACAGGTATGGTATATGCACCAGCCCATAATACAAGATTTACTTACCTATATATACCAGCCCATAATAGAAGATTTATAACTCATCTATATACACTAGCCTATAACACATGATTTACTTATCTATATATATACCAGCCCAAAATACAAGATTTACCTATCTTTATACACTAGCCTATATTACATGATTTACTTAGATATATACATCAACCCATAATGCAAGATTTATTTCCCTATATAGCAGACCAAAGAACAAGTTTTACTTACCAATATATAGTAGATGCAATACTTGTGGCTTGAGTGTATCTTTATTTATAGCAGCTAAAATACAAAATTAATAGAACTTACTCATGTTTCTGTCAAATGTAAAAATCAATTTATCTATATTTCTTTATATTTAATTAAACTGAAATACTTCTTATAAGTCAAGGCAACAATTATGCCGAAGAAATTGTACTAAAAAAATTAAATTTTGTTCTCAGACTAAAAGGAAATTATATTATCATCAACAATGAAGAAAAATCAGACTAAACTGAATGGAATTTCTTTCATCAATACTGGAATCAAAAAAGTTTCTGATACATGTAGAAAGCAACTGCTTCACTAACTTTCAAGGGTACAAATTATTTGTATATTTATTGTCACAATCAACCACAAATTTAAAGACTGAACAAAAATTAGCCATGTGTGATACAGAAGTCCCCTCCTATCAGCCACCATTGTTATTGACCTATTGTTATGTGATGTAAAAAGTTATTAAATAAATCAACTTAATTAATGTAATATTTTAATAAAAGATTAGCTTTTAAATATTTTTGTTATTTTAATCCTTCAAGAAATAAAAGAATTATAAAGTGTTTTTATAGTACTAAATGATCAGGTATGTAGCTGTCACTTTTGCTTCCTGCCTACAATTGATATTATGCGAGATCAAAAAGGATAGGGGAAAATGGGAAAAAGCATAAAGTATTTGAACACCAACATTAATGAAAATGACAAAGAATAATAAATGATATTAGTATATGAAAACTGAATATTTATTTAAATCAATCTTTCATTACAGTGAAACTGCTGCTCAAATATTTAAATACTCATGATGGCCCACTATCATAGATAGACTGATAGACAGACAGACAAACAACAGAAAAATATATAGATAGACAGATAGACAGATAGATAGATAGATAGATAGATAGATAGATAGATAGATAGATAGATAGATAGACAGACAGACAGACAGACAGACAGACAGACAGACAGACAGACAGATAGATAGATAGATAGATAGATAGATAGATAGATAGATAGATAGATAGATAGATAGATAGATATTCAAATAGACAGACAGACATACAGATGCAAATACAATTATAAATTATTACGTACAAGAGGGATCTGGGTCATCCAGCAAATTAAAATTGGATGGAGCAACTCTGAAACAGACATGATGAATTTAAATTAAAACTTACATAATAGGTATATTAATATTTACACACAATTTATTGTTTTATTTGATGACAAACTGAATCCAAATCATTTTAAAAACTGATCTTTTGAGTGAAATAACAATTAAAATAACAGTAAGAGACAAATAATTCAGTTTCATCTAACAGTACTATTTGTCATAGCCTGCCTATAAAGCAGCTAAAAAAAATTATTTTTGACATTCTAAATTTCATGATAATAAATCTCCCACTGACATAAATTAGAAAATTCTGACATTTTCAGTTTTATATGATTTGCCTGTTACACAGATCATATATTGTATATAAGTCTTTTTCAAAAGTTTTTTCCCTTTCATCATGTTCAAAGCTTTCCTTTCCCATTTTAAGTCATATAATGTGACATTAATTTCCAGAGTTATATTTTATCTGATAAGGCACATTATGACAACATTTTAGAATTAAAAATCAGAATAAAATATACAAATTAAATTAAAAATTGCATCCCAAAGGTTTGAACATGAATAGTCAACCACAAGTTTACTGATTATGATTCCTTATAATTATCTTCAAAAACAAATTCAGTGAAAGATGTGAGTGGAGCTGGAATTCGCAAACAGCCTCTGGATATAATTGTCGTACCTTTCTGAGGTATTTGTGACATTATAGTCAGAATACATTGGAGTGTCAACCAACTGGGGTCCTGTAAAATAAAACAGAACAATAACAATGAATTACTATCATTGCCTTTTAAATTTAAGAACACACTATAAAAGAAAGCAAATTTTAACAAGGGCAGTCCAAACTTGACCATCATCAAGTTGACCATCTTCAAGGAATAATTATATTGTAACTCAGCAACAATGTTACATGCTCAAAAATAGGATAAATTTATTAAACCTAATTAGTTTCTAAACAAATATTCTGATAAATTTATGTGTAAGTCGAACTGAACTGAAAACAATGGGACCCTGATATGCCATTTCATAAAGTGTGGAAGAACAGGATTTTTGTTCTACTGATTACTCAGAAAAACTGAACAGACTGGTCTGCTAGCATATTATGTTATGGTCATTCCGGGTCTGTGCAATTTACTGTTGGACTTGACATATAAGTGAGTACATAAGGTTAGCCCTCAGCCTAAATTAATATTGAGAAAATTACCTTAAATTTGAAAACATTTATTCATGGAAAAAAGGAACTTAAATTCTTTTTTTCAAATTAGGTTGTAAGGGCCTACTTGATGGCAAATTCTCCCCTAAATATGTTTGAAACACAGACTGTGTAACTTGATGACAAATTCTCCCCAAAACATATGTTTGAAACACAGACTATGTTACTTGATGGCAAATTCTCCCCAAAAATATGTTTGACTCTCCTGGCAGACTGCATCAGTTCTACTTTTAGACCAAACCATTCTCAGCTGCAGCATTTGCCAGCATCTACTTTTAGACCAAACCATTCTCAGCTGCAGCATTAAGTCAGATTCATTCATCATTATTCTGCATTATAAACAAACATCTGTTATGTGTTTTTGCTTACTCCACCAAGCTTTATCCGGTTACATAGAGTAACAAGCCAATTCATGCAGTGTGAAAATGAAGAAGTCCGATGCCCATCATGGCAGTATGCCTAGTTGATATGACTTATTATCCAGGCATCCTTTCAACAGTGACATGATTTTCAAGATGGTCACATAGACAGCCATACTGGATGTCAAAGCAGCACCATTTTAATTTCAGACCAACTGGACAATGGGATGAATGTTAAGATGTATAAAGTTTCATGTTAATTCTCAAATTAGTTTGTAAGTAGTAGCCATAATAATTTGTTCTAATGGATGGATGGATACTGGATGACACAAAGCAGACAACAGACCATCCCATATGCTTTTCTGGTCTGTATCCAGTTAAGCCTTAAATTAAGATTACTCCTTTTTACTGATATTTCAAAAAATGACTAAGATCTGTAGCACAAATGGATAATACAAAAGTGATCTGGTGATAACAGTTTAGCTTTAGCTGGGAATTTATAACAAAGGGGAGAGCAGAGGGGCACCTTTTACAACAGGAGCATTGTTTGAACTTCTAACAGAAAAGAAGGGTATTGGGGGGGCACCTTTGACAATGGGAGGGGGCACTTTTGACAATGGAAGGGGGCACCTTTGGCAACAGAAATACTGTTGAATTTCTAATGGAGATGAGGCCAAAGAGGCACCTTTTACAACAGGAGCAATATTTGAATTTCTAAGAGATCTGGCCAAAGGGGAACCATTTACAATAGAAACACTGTCTTAAGAAAAGGGAACATTATGGACCAAATGAGGCATTTTATATAGACAAAAAAACAAATAGTTATTATTGATGATAAAATCTAGACCTTCATTGTTTTATTAAGAAAAAGCATAAAAAATTAAATTTAATTTTATGTTTATTTAATTACAAATATAAACATAAAATATGTAATAAATATAAATGAGTCATTTCTACAGAGAAAGGCATTCTTGTCATCTGGATTGAAGCAGGGACAAAGGCTTTGGAATGCAGAAGGGAGAGAAAGAATTCAGAAGAGAGGGAAAGGCTACAGAATGCAGAAAGAAGGGGATAGAGGAGCAAATGGGAAGGAAAGGAGTGGAATCCCTGTTTTGCACAACCTGAAGCAATGGTACAATATTTTATCTTTGGTGAACCAAGAAAGCATTTACATATCAAAAACTGCAGGCATGCTATGTCTTGCAAACAACAACTTAAATCCCCATA
The DNA here is from genome assembly GCA_016746295.1 of Potamilus streckersoni. Classification (NCBI taxonomy): domain Eukaryota; kingdom Metazoa; phylum Mollusca; class Bivalvia; order Unionida; family Unionidae; genus Potamilus; species Potamilus streckersoni. The sequence goes on from JAEAOA010001198.1 coordinate 1,794,694, forward strand.
TTTTATTCATCAACATATGTCAAACAGAGCTGTTAACATTTGATTGGAACACAATTCAGTTCAAACAACAAACAGAGCTGTTAACATTTGACTTATACACAATTCAGTTCAAACAACAAACAGAGTTGTTAACATTTGATTGGAACACAATTCAGTTCAAACAACAAACAGAGCTGTTAACATTTGACTTATACACAATTCAGTTCAAACAGCAAACAGAGCTGTTAACATTTGATTAAACACAATTCAGTTTAAACAACAAACAGAGCTGTTAACATTTGACTGGTACACAATTCAGTTCAAACAACTAACAGAGCTGTTAACATCTGATTGGCACACAATTCAGTTCAAACAGCAAACAGAGCTGTTAACATTTGATTGGAACACAATTCAGTTTAAACAACAAACAGAGCTGTTAACATTTGACTGGTACACAATTCAGTTCAAACAACAAACAGAGCTGTTAACATATGATTGGCACACAATTCAGTTCAAACAGCAAACAGAGCTGTTAACATCTGATTGGCACACAATTCAGTTCAAACAACTAACAGAGCTGTTAACATCTGATTGGCACACAATTCAGTTCAAACAGCAAACAGAGCTGTTAACATTTGATTGGAACACAATTCAGTTTAAACAACAAACAGAGCTGTTAACATTTGATTGGAACACAATTCAGTTCAAACAACAAACAGAGCTGTTAACATCTGATTGGTACACAATTCAGTTCAAACAGCAAACAGAGCTGTTAAAATTTGACTTATACACAATTCAGTTCAAACAACAAACAGAGCTGTTAACATCTGATTGGCACACAATTCAGTTCAAACAACAAACAGAGCTGTTAACATTTGACTTATACACAATTCAGTTCAAACAACAAACAGAGCTGTTAACATCTGATTGGCACACAATTCAGTTCAAACAGCAAACAGAGCTGTTAACATTTGACTTATACACAATTCAGTTCAAACAACAAACAGAGCTGTTAACATCTGATTGGCACACAATTCAGTTCAAACAACAAACAGAGCTGTTAACATTTGACTGGTACACAATTCAGTTCAAAAAACTAACAGAGCTGTTAACATCTGATTGGCACACAATTCAGTTCAAACAGCAAACAGAGCTGTTAACATTTGATTGGAACACAATTCAGTTTAAACAACAAACAGAGCTGTTAACATTTGACTGGTACACAATTCAGTTCAAACAACAAACAGAGCTGTTAACATATGATTGGCACACAATTCAGTTCAAACAGCAAACAGAGCTGTTAACATCTGATTGGCACACAATTCAGTTCAAACAACTAACAGAGCTGTTAACATCTGATTGGCACACAATTCAGTTCAAACAGCAAACAGAGCTGTTAACATTTGATTGGAACACAATTCAGTTTAAACAACAAACAGAGCTGTTAACATTTGATTGGAACACAATTCAGTTCAAACAACAAACAGAGCTGTTAACATCTGATTGGTACACAATTCAGTTCAAACAGCAAACAGAGCTGTTAAAATTTGACTTATACACAATTCAGTTCAAACAACAAACAGAGCTGTTAACATCTGATTGGCACACAATTCAGTTCAAACAACAAACAGAGCTGTTAACATTTGACTTATACACAATTCAGTTCAAACAACAAACAGAGCTGTTAACATCTGATTGGCACACAATTCAGTTCAAACAGCAAACAGAGCTGTTAACATTTGACTTATACACAATTCAGTTCAAACAACAAACAGAGCTGTTAACATTTGACTTATACACAATTCAGTTCAAACAACAAACAGAGCTGTTAACATCTGATTGGCACACAATTCAGTTCAAACAGCAAACAGAGCTGTTAACATTTGACTTCTACACAATTCAGTTCAAACAACAAACAGAGCTGTTAACATCTGATTGGCACACAATTCAGTTCAAACAACAAACAGAGCTGTTAACATTTGACTTATACACAATTCAGTTCAAACAACAAACAGAGCTGTTAACATCTGATTGGCACACAATTCAGTTCAAACAACAAACAGAGCTGTTAACATTTGACTTATACACAATTCAGTTCAAACAACAAACAGAGCTGTTAACATCTGATTGGCACACAATTCAGTTCAAACAGCAAACAGAGCTGTTAACATTTGACTTATACACAATTCAGTTCAAACAACAAACAGAGCTGTTAACATCTGATTGGCACACAATTCAGTTCAAACAACAAACAGAGCTGTTAACATTTGACTGGTACACAATTCAGTTCAAACAACTAACAGAGCTGTTAACATCTGATTGGCACACAATTCAGTTCAAACAGCAAACAGAGCTGTTAACATTTGATTGGAACACAATTCAGTTTAAACAACAAACAGAGCTGTTAACATTTGACTGGTACACAATTCAGTTCAAACAACAAACAGAGCTGTTAACATATGATTGGCACACAATTCAGTTCAAACAGCAAACAGAGCTGTTAACATCTGATTGGCACACAATTCAGTTCAAACAACTAACAGAGCTGTTAACATCTGATTGGCACACAATTCAGTTCAAACAGCAAACAGAGCTGTTAACATTTGATTGGAACACAATTCAGTTTAAACAACAAACAGAGCTGTTAACATTTGATTGGAACACAATTCAGTTCAAACAACAAACAGAGCTGTTAACATCTGATTGGTACACAATTCAGTTCAAACAGCAAACAGAGCTGTTAACATTTGACTGATACACAATTCAGTTCAAACAACAAACAGAGCTGTTAACATCTGATTGGCACACAATTCAGTTCAAACAACAAACAGAGCTGTTAACATTTGACTTATACACAATTCAGTTCAAACAACAAACAGAGCTGTTAACATCTGATTGGCACACAATTCAGTTCAAACAGCAAACAGAGCTGTTAACATTTGACTTATACACAATTCAGTTCAAACAACAAACAGAGCTGTTAACATCTGATTGGCACACAATTCAGTTCAAACAACAAACAGAGCTGTTAACATTTGACTGGTACACAATTCAGTTCAAACAACAAACAGAGCTGTTAACATCTGATTGGCACACAATTCAGTTCAAACAACAAACAGAGCTGTTAACATTTGACTGGTACACAATTCAGTTCAAACAACAAACAGAGCTGTTAACATTTGACTGGCACACAATTCAGTTCAAACAACAAACAGAGCTGTTAACATTTGACTGGCACACAATTCAGTTCAAACAACAAAGAGAGATGTTAACATCTGATTGGCACACAATTCAGTTCAAACAGCAAACAGAGCTGTTAACATTTGACTTATACACAATTCAGTTCAAACAACAAACAGAGCTGTTAACATCTGATTGGCACACAATTCAGTTCAAACAACAAACAGAGCTGTTAACATTTGACTGGTACACAATTCAGTTCAAACAACAAACAGAGCTGTTAACATTTGACTGGTACACAATTCAGTTCAAACAACAAACAGAGCTGTTAACATTTGACTGGTACACAATTCAGTTCAAACAACAAACAGAGCTGTTAACATTTGACTGGTACACAATTCAGTTCAAACAACAAACAGAGCTGTTAACATTTGACTGGTACACAATTCAGTTCAAACAACAAACAGAGCTGTTAACATTGACTGGTACACAATTCAGTTCAAACAACAAACAGAGCTGTTAACATATGATTGGCACACAATTCAGTTCAAACAACTAACAGAGCTGTTAACATTTGACTGGTACACAATTCAGTTCAAACAATGTAAAATGGTGATAACAATTTTCCTAACTTATAACATAGTTCTCTGTATGCTTTGGACACAGGGAGTCTAAAACCCTCATTCCATAGAAATTAGTGAGGTCCTCATGAGGTTATCAAAAGAATGGCCATTAACAAACATAACATTCTTTTAAGGAAAAATGTCCATTCACAATATACGATTCAGTTAAGTCTATCAATGCTTTGTGTCTAAGAATAGCACCTGAAGTGTTGGCCCTTGTCTAAATATTCTGATGTAAGCAATATAGGATCAAGCTTAAAACTCTAAAATTAGGCTTGATACAAGACTGCACCCATGCCATTCAATTTGGTAGTCCAGTATGTGGACCATTGGTAAGGAAAATTCTTATGTGATTCCAGCCTAAATTTTATTGTATTAATGTATTTTATTGTTGACGCTTTTAAGCTCAAGTTTTTTGCACATACACATTAGAGAATATGAATCCATAAAACATTTACAGAGAACTCGAGATAATTATAACATGCAGACTGGTATTTTATAATATATACAATATTTGCTAGTGTTGACACACATCTGGTGTCACATAAAACACCGAATCGATACAATCTGTACTTTTCATTAGGTTGGTGTTAAGGAAATTGCATTGCTACTGGTCTGAAGATCATAAATTCTTAAGCTTCAGATTGAACTTTAAATTTTATTTCAGCCAATCACAAATGACATTGATTATAAAAGCTAGTTTCTGATTGGCTAATTGAGGAATCTAAATCTCAGACTCAAATCCAAGTTTTATGATCTGGTCTTGTACTCATAAACTATTCTGAGCACAAAAACTGACTCAGAATAAAAACAGAAAATTAAAAATCATATTAAGAGTTCTTCAATCTAATCAAAATTTAGCATGAATATAGAAAAACAAGTAGATGACACCAATCATTTTAGTGGTTCTCTCACAGAAAAGTTATTGAAGATTATACATTTGCAGATCAGAACACAAGTTCATGTATTCTGCTTAGTTTTGAGACTACAGGGTCTAATCTGGATGATGTACAAAGGTAAATATAAGCATATTATGTTTTGTCTTATATTATGCAAATGGAATGAATTATAAACATATTTCCAAGATTTTATTCTATTCAAAGAGGCCAAGTGGTCTAAAGCGCTGACCATTACGGATCACTGCCATCTCACCTCTGTCTGTGTGAGTTCGAGTCCAGACTCAGCTATTGTGGGTAAGTGAGAAAGACTGCCAGTAGCTTCTTGTGGGTCAGTGGTTCTATCCGGGATTTTCCAGGGTACTTCCTCCACTATTAATACTGGCCGCCATGTATAGTCTATCTTGTGCTGAAAAATGGTGTGAAAATATTTTGAGCAAATGAATCAGCACACAAATAAAGAGATAGAAAATATTCATGTATCCTATTTTTAAAATAAGAATATTTAGCATGCATCATACCTATCACAAAAGAAAGAGCAACTCCACAGTAGTTCCAAAATGAGGAGATAGCCGTGGCTGTTGCTCTCTGTTCTGGAGGAAACCAAACTGATGCTACCAAGGCTGGGCCTCCAAAAGGCACAATTCCTGCTATACCATTTATTGTCTGTCCCACATAGATCAACCTGCAAAATTAAAAAAGGGATATAACAATGTCAATAAATAATATCATATATATATATATATATATATATATATATATATATATATATATATATATATATATATATATATATATATATATATATATATATATAAAGGTTTTGTAACATTCAGCAAATAATTTATTTCTCTAGAGTACAAATAGAAAATTCAAAAAGAAATTATTGTAAATGAACTAAAAAAATAATTCCTAAATGTCCTCTCACAAGACCAAAAGTAAACAAGGCTCTGAATAAATTCCAAAATGTTAGTTGACAAAACAAGTGTACCAGCTTAGTAATAAAGAACTGCAGCATCTCCTCACTAATACAAAGGCCTAGTGACTGTCTGATAAAGCATTATCTAACTAAAATTCAAGGCTATAGTGACCCGATACAGCACTTTCATGCTACTACACAGGCCTAATGACTGTCTCATACAGCACTCCTTACTAATACATAGGTATAGTGAATGATGCAGTGAGTGACACAGCACACATCACTAATACACAAGCATAGTGACTGTCTCATACAGCACTCTCACACTAATGCACAGGCCTAGTGACTGTCTCATACAGCACTCTCACACTAATACACAGGCCTAGTGACTGTCTCATACAGCACTCTCACACTAATACACAGGCCTAGTGACTGTCTCATACAGCACACTCACACTAATACAAAGGCCTAATGACTGTCTCATACAGCACTCTTTACTAATACAAAGGCCTAGTGACTGTCTCATACAGCACTCTCACACTAAGACAAAGGCCTAATGACTGTCTCATACAACAATCCTCACTAATACAAAGGCATAGTGACTGTTTTATACAGCTCTCTCACACTAATACACAGGCCTAGTGACTGTCTCATCCAGCACTCCTTACTAATACACATGCCTAGTGACTGTCTCATACAGCCCTATCACTCTAATACACAAGCCTAGTGATATCTGATACAGCACTCTCACACTAATACAGGTCTAGTGACTGTCTGATACAGCACTCTCAAATTAATACACAGGCCTAACAACTGTCTCATACAGCACTCACACACTAACATAAAAGCTGAGTGAGTGACACAGCACATGTCAATAATACACAAGCCTAGTGACTGTCTCATACAGCACTCTCACACTAATGCACAGGCCTAATGACTGTCTAATACAGCACTCTCACACTAATGCACAGGCCTAGTGACTGTCTCATACAGCACTCTCACACTAATACACAGGCCTAGTGACTGTCTCATCCAGCACTCCTTACTAATACACAGGCCTAAAAACTGTCTTATACAGCACGCCTTACTAATACACAGGCCAAATGACTGTCTCATACAGCACTCTCACTCTAATGCACAGGCCTAATGATTGTTTTATACAGTACTTTCACACTAATACACAGGCCTAGTGACTGTCTCATCCAGCACTCCTTACTAATACACAGGCCTAAAAACTGTCTTATACAGCACGCCTTACTAATACACAGGCCAAATGACTGTCTCATACAGCACTCTCACTCTAATGCACAGGCCTAATGATTGTTTTATACAGTACTTTCACACTAATACACAGGCCTAGTGACTGTCTCATCCAGCACTCCTTACTAATACACAGGCCTAATGACTGTCTCATACAGCACTCCTCACTAATACAAAGGCCTAGTGACTGTTTTGTTCAGCACTCAAACACTAATACACAGGCCTAGTGACTGTCTCCTACAGCACTCTCACACTAATACAAAGGCCTAATAACTGTTTCATACAGCACGCCTTACTAATGCAAAGACCTAGTGACTGTCTCATATAGCACTCATACTAATACAAAGGCCTAATGACTATCTCATACAGAAATCCTCACTAACACAATGCCTTAGTGACTGTTTTATACAGCACTCTCACACTAATACACAGGCCTAGTGACTGTCTCATACAGCACTCCTTACTAATACACATGCCTAGTGACTGTCTCATACAGCAAACTCACACTAATACAGAGGCCTAGTGACTGTCTCATACAGCACTCCTTACTAATACACAGTACAAATGACTGTCTCATACAGCACTATCAAACTAATACACAGGCCTAGTGACTGTTTTATACAGCACTCTCACACAAATACACAGGCCTAATGACTGTCTCATACAGCACTCTCACACTAATACACAGGCCTAGTGACTGTCTCATACAGCACTCCTTACTAATACATTAGTATAGTGAATGATTCAGCACTCTCAGAGTAATACACAGGTCTAATGACTGTCTCATACAGCACTCACACACTAATACAAAGACCTAGTGACTATTTTATATGGCATTCTCAAACAGGCCTGCTGACTGTGTCATCCAGTACTCCTTACTAATACACAGGCCTTATGACTGTCTCATACAGCACTCTCACACTAATGCACATGCCTAGTGACTGTCTCATACAGCACTCTCACACTAATACACAGACCTAGTGACTGTTTTATGCAGCACTCTCACTCTAATACACAGGCCTAATGCCTGTCTCGTACAGCACTCCTTACTAATACACAGGCCAAGTGACTGTCTCAAACAGCACTCCTCACTAATACAAAGGCCTAGTGACTGTTTTATACAGCACTCTCACACTAATACAGAGGCCTACTGACTGTCTCATACAGCACTCTCACACTAATACAAAGGCCTAATGACTGTCTCATACAGCACTCCTTACTAATACACAGCCCTACCGACTTTCTCATACAGCACTCTCACAATAATACAAAGGCCTAATGACAGTCTCATACAGCACTCCTCACTAACACAAAAGCTTAGTGACTGTTTTATACAGCACTCTAACACTAATACACAGGCCTAGTGACTGTCTCATACAGCACTCTCACACTAACACACAGGCCAAGTGACTGTCTCATACATCACTCCTCACTAATACAAAGGAATAAAGTCTGTCTCATACAGCACTCCTTACTAATACACAGGCCTAATGACTATCTCATACAACACTATCACACTAATACACAAGCCTAGTGACTGTTTTATACAGCAGTCACACACTAATATGCAGGCCTAGTGACTGTCTCATACAGCACTCTTCAATAATACAAGGGCCTAAAGTCTGTCTCATCCAGCACTCCTTACTAATACACAGGCCTAATGACTGTCTCATACAGCACTCTCACACTAATACACAGGACTAGTGACTGTTTTATACACCACTCCTTACTAACACACAGGCCTAGTGACTGATGCAGCACTCTCAGAGTAATAAACAGGCCTAGTGACTGTCTCATACAGCACTCCTCAATAATACAAAGGCCTAGTGACTGCTTTATACAGCACTCTCAACCTAATACACAGGCATAGTGACTGTCTCATACAGCACTCTCACACTAATGCAAATGCCTAATGACTGTCTCGTACAGCTCTCCTTACTAATACACAGGCCTAGTGACTGTCTCATACAGCACTCTCACACTAATACAAAGGCCTAATGACTGTCTCATACAACAATCCTCACTAATACAAAGGCTTAGTGACTGTTTTATACAGATCTCTCACACTAATACACAGGCCTAGTGACTGTCTCATCCAGCACTCCTTACTAATACACATGCCTAGTCACTGTCTCATACAGCCCTATCACTCTAATACACAAGACTAGTAATATCTGATACAGCACTCTCACACTAATACACAGGTCTAGTGACTGTCTGATACAGCACTCTCAAACTAATACACAGGCCTAACAACTGTCTCATACAGCACTCACACACTAATACAAAAGCTGAGTGAGTGACACAGCACTCATCACTAATACACAAGCCTAGTGACTGTCTCATACAGCACTCTCACTCTAATGCACAGGCCTAGTGACTGTCTCATCCAGCACTCCTTACTAATACACAGGCCTAAAGACTGTCTCATACAGCACTCCTTACTAATACACAGGCCAAATGACTGTCTCATACAGCACTCTCACACTAATGCACAGGCCTAATGATTGTTTTATACAGTACTCTCACACTAATACACAGGCCTAGTGACTGTCTCATCCAGCACTCCTTACTAATACACAGGTCTAATGACTGTCTCATACAGCACTCCTCACTAATACAAAGGCCTAGTGACTGTTTTGTGCAGCACTCTCACACTAATACACAGGCCTAGTGACTGTCTCCTACAGCACTCTCACACTAATACAAAGGCCTAATAACTGTTTCATACAGCACTCCTTACTAATGCAAAGACCTAGTGACTGTCTCATACAGCAATCTCACACTAATACAAAGGCCTAATGACTATCTCATACAGAAATCCTCACTAATACAATGGCTTAGAGACTGTTTTATACAGCACTCTCACACTAATACACAGGCCTAGTGACTGTCTCATCCAGCACACCTTACTAATACACATGCCTAGTGACTGTCTCATACAGCAAACTCACACTAATACACAGGCCTAGTGACTGTCTCATACAGCACTCCTTACTAACACATAGGTATAGTGAATGATTCAGCACTCTCAGGGTAATACACAGGTCTAACGACTGTCTCATACAGCACTCACACAATAATACAAAAACCTAGTGACTATTTTATATGGCATTCTCAAACAGGCCTATTGACTGTGTCATCCAGCACTCCTTACTAATACACAGGACTAATGACTGTCTCATACAGTACTCTCAATCTAATACACATGCCTAGTGACTGTCTCGTACAGCACTCTCACTCTAATACACAGGCCTAGTGACTGTTTTATGCAGCACTCTCACACTAATACACAGGCCTAATGCCTGTCTTGTACAGCACTCATTACTAATACACAGGCCTAGTGACTATCTCATACAGCACTCCTCACTAATACAAAGGCCTAGTGACTGTTTTATACAGTACTCTCACACTAATACACAGGCCTAGTGACTGTCTCATCCAGCACTTCTTACTAATTCACAGGCCTAATGACTGTCTCATACAGCACTCTCACACTAATACACATGCCTAGTGACTGTCTCATACAGCACTCTCACACTAATACACAGGCCTAGTGACTGTCTCATACAGCACTCTCACACTAATACAGAGGCCTAGTGACTGTTTTATGCAGCACTCTCACACAGGCCTAGTGCTTGTCTTGTACAGCTCTCCTTACTAATACACAGGCCTAGTGACTGTCTCATACAGCACTCCTCACTAATACAAAGGCTTAGTGACTTTTATACAGCACTCTCACACTAATACAGAGGCCTACTGACTGTCTCATACAGCACTCTCACACTAATACAAATGCCTAATGACTGTCTCATACAGCAGTCCTTACTAATACACAGCCCTAGCGACTTTCTCATACAGGACTCTCACAATAATACAAAAGCCTAATGACTGTCTCATACAGCACTCCTCACTAACACAAAGGCTTAGTCACTGTTTTATACAGCACTCTCACACTAATACACAGGCCTAGTGACTGCCTCGTTGAGCACTCCTTACTAATACACAGGCCTAGTGACTGTCTCATACAGCACTCCTTACTAATACACAGCCCTAGCGACTTTCTCATACAGCACTCTCACAATAATACAAAGGCCTAATGACTGTCTCATACAGCACTCCTCACTAACACAAAGGCTTAGAGACTGTTTTATACAGCACTCACACTAATACACAGGCCTAGTGACTGCCTCGTTGAGCACTCCTTACTAATACACAGGCCTAGTGACTGTCTCATATAGCACTTTCACACTAATACACATGCCAAGTGACTGTCTCATACATCACTCCTCACTAATACAAAGGCCTAAAGTCTTTCTCATCCAGCACTCCTTACTAATACACAGGCCTAATGACTATCTCATACAGCACTCTCTCACTAATACACAAGCCTAGTGACTGTTTTATACAGCAGTCACACACTAATATGCAGGCCTAGTGACTGTCTCATACAGCACTCCTCAATAATAAAAAGGCCTAAAGTCTGTCTCATCCAGCACTCCTTACTAATACACAGGCCTAATGACTGTCTCGTACAGCACTCTCACACTAATACACAGGCCTAGTGACTGTTTTATACAGCACTCCATACTAACACACAGGTCTAGTGACTGGTGCAGCACTCTCAGAGTAATACACAGGCCTAGTGACTGTCTCATACAGCACTCCTCAATAATACCAAGGCCTAGTGACTGTTTTATACAGCCCTCTCACACTAATACACAGGCCTAGTGACTGTCTCATACAGCACTCTCACACTAATGCAAATGCCTAATGACTGTCTCGTACAGCTCTCCTTACGAATACTGGCCTAGTGACTGTCTCATACAGCACTCTCATACTAATACAAAGGCCTAATGACTATCTCATACAGCACACCTCACTAATACAAAGGCCTATTGACTCTCTCATCTAGCATTCCTTACTAATACACAGGCCTAATGTCTACCACATACAGCACTCTCACAATAATACACAGGCTTAGTAACTGTTTTATACAGCACTGTCACAATAATACACAGGCCTAGTGACTGTCTCATATATCACTCCTTACTAATACACAGGCTAGTGACTGATTCAGCACTCTCAGAATAATACACAGGCCTAATTACTGTCTAATACAGCACTCAACAACTAACACAAAGACCTAGTGACTATTTTATACAGCACTCTCATACAGGCCTAGTGACTGTCTCATCCAGCACTGCTTACTGATACACAGGCCTAATGACTGTCTCATACAGCTCTCACGCTAATACACAGGCCTAGTGACTGTTTTATACAGCACTCTTACACTAATACACAGGCCTAGTGACTGTCTCATACTGCACTCCTTACTAATACACAGGCCTAGTGACTAATGCAGCACTCTCAGAGTAATACACAGGCCTAATGACTGTCTCTTACAGCACTCACACACTAATACAAAAGCCTAGTGACTATTTTATACAGCACATTCAAACAGGCCTAGTGACTGTCTCGTCCAGCACTCCTTACTAATACACAGGCCTAATGATTGTCTCCTACAGCACTCTCACACTAATACACAGGCCTAGTGACTGTCTCATACAGCCCTCCTTACTAATACACAGGCCTAGTGACTGATGCTGCACTCCTTACTAATACACAGGCCTAATGACTGTCTCATACAGCATTCCTCAATAATACAAAGGCCTAGTGACTGTTTTATACAGCACTCTCACACTAATACACCTGCTTAGTGACTGTGTGATGCAGCACTCTGACACTAACACACAGGCCTAATGACTGTCTCCTACAGCACTCTCACACTAATACATAGACCTTGTGACTGTCTCATTCAGCACTCCTTACTAATGCACAGGCCTAATGATTGTCTCATACAGCACTCTCACACTAATACACAGGCCTAGTGACTGTCTGATACAGCACTTCTCACTAATACACAGGTCTAATGACTGTCTGATACAGCAATTCCTCACTGTAAGTCCTTTCATTACAACATGATTCACACTTGGTATTATCATGTAACCCATATAAATAAGTAGTAGTAACTTGTATGAACTATATATTTCAAATTCAGATACTTTGACTATAATGTTCCCAAAAGTGTTACTACGATGATCACTGTTCATAATTTGCATGAAAGGTACCTGATCCAGTCTCCCGATAGTTTTTCTCAGCTTTCTGCCTTTCTTGAAATAATTCCATCAAGTTTATTGCTTATATGTGCATTTTTTATGCATCATATGTAGTCTATTATATATCAATCAAAATACAGTTATTACAGATATACTGTTTGATGGTCAATGCAGTAGTCAAAATTACAGAAGAAACAATTCTTTTCAAGTTTGAAATAAATTCAGCTATTAGTATTACATCACATCGGACTTGGATTTTGTTCTCTGCCCATTGTACTGTGTTTCCGAAAATATCTGATTTTTTAAATTAGAAGCATTTAAATGAAAAAAAAACAAAAACACATCTAAAGCTGAAAAGGTTAAAGGACATAAACCATACCATGTGGCCGTGGGAGGTTCCTGTGTGATACACCTTATCCCAGCTCCAATCAGCATTAGGCTGGAGGTCAAGAGAAGAGATACTCGTAAACCTTGAAAATATGTACATTGATTTTCTTAGTGCTGGATTTGTTCATTATATTTAATTATATTAGTTAATTATAAGCCTGTGGGAATAATTTTATGATTTTAATCCGCAGATGTTATTCATGATTATACTGTAGGGTGCCCAAACTTTGGATTTTCCACAATCAATTCTTTTCATTTACCCCAATTAAGGCAGAAGAATTTGTATTTTGTTCATTTTCAGAAACTGAAACATTTTGCCAATGGTTCTAATCAAAATTAGATACTGTGTTCCATGAATTCAGCATTCAGTATGCCAATGGTTCTAATCAAAGTTAGATACTGTGTTCCATGAATTCAGCATTCAGTATCTTCAACCTTGCTTACACAGAACATAATTTTTAATATAAAATTCAAAAAACATAAAAACTTTAAATGTCCATTTAAATGACAATCAACTGAAAAAGTCAAGAAGGTCAAGAGAAGAAAAACTCACAAACCATGAAAATAATATGTAGATTTATCGTGTTAGTGCTGGATTCATTATTTACTGTTTGAATACTGTATTTAGAAAGAAAGAAATCATCATTTCTGCATATATGTATATATATATATATATATATACATATATATATATATATATATATATATATATATATATAAATATATAAATGTATATATATATATATGTATGTATGTATGTATATATATATATATATATCTATATATATATATATATATATATATATATATATATATATATATATATATATATATATATATATATGTGTGTATGTGTGTGTGTGTGTTTGTGTGTTTGTGTGTGTGTGTGTGTGTGTGTGTGTGTGTGTGTGTGTGTGTGTGTGTGTGTGTGTGTGTGTGTTCTCCTCTCATATATTCACATACAAGTAAGATTTTCTTGCAAACAACATTGCCCCTGATCTGCCATCACATATTAAATGGCAAAATCTAAATTGCTGTTCACTCTAAATTTAGACCTATCAAACAAAACAGACACAGATCTGCTTGTGAATCAAATGATGGCCAATCTGGGTTCATATTGCTTGCAACTGGATCTGGTTTGTATTCCTGTATATACGGCATTATAACTGCTGTCTAAAATGCAACTGGATCTGGTTTGTATTCTAGTATATACGGCATTATAACTGCTGTCTAAAATGCAACTGGATCTGGTTTGTATTCCTGTATATACGGCATTATAACTGCTGTCTAAAATGCAACTGGATCTGGTTTGTATTCTAGTATATACGGCATTATAACTGCTGTCTAAAATGCAACTGTATCTGGTTTGTATTCTAGTATATACGGCATTATAACTGCTGTCTAAAATGCAACTGGATCTGGTTTGTATTCCTGTATATACGGCATTATAACTGCTGTCTAAAATGCAACTGGATCTGGTTTGTATTCTAGTATATACGGCATTATAACTGCTGTTTAAAATGCAACTGGATCTGGTTTGTATTCTAGTATATACGGCATTATAACTGCTGTCTAAAATGCAACTGTATCTGGTTTGTATTCTAGTATATACGGCATTATAACTGCTGTCTAAAATGCAACTGGATCTGGTTTGTATTCCTGTATATACGGCATGATAACTGCTGTCTGTAAAATCTAACTGACAACACTTAACATACAATAAAACTTCAATATTAACTTTTTCATTCTGGATTCAACTCTAAACGTGTGTGTGTGTGTGTGTGATTTAGATTTTTAACATATTTTTAAAAACTTTTCAGTCATATCACTATATTATCTGAAGTATGGTAGTTGATAGTGGTGTCTACCACTAATGCATCATGCCACAGACATGTAGCATAATGTTCCCCCCAGTCACATTATCCTGACACCAGACCAACCAGTCCTAACTCTAACCTCATAATGCCTAGCATCAAGCGAGGCAGTTGTCAGTACCATTTTTATAAGTCATTGGTAGGCCTTGGCCGGAGATCAAACCCATGACCACCTGCATTTAAGACATATTGCAACCACTAGTTCACTGAAGCAGTCATCAGTAGCTGATTTTCAATTTATTTCATAGCATTTCTTAAATGATTTTACTAATTTCTACCTAAAACTTTAAATTCCATCTTCCCCCATTGCTTTTCAATAATCTCATGCTGCAATCACTTACCTAGTATTTATTTATTTACTTATTTCTTCCTTTATTCATTTGGAACAAATAACGGCATACACAATTAGGCAAATTCTGCTGAGAACATGGTTATACCTTTCCTATCCATAAAGTAACACATCGGTATCGTAAATATAATGTATGAAATATTTCCCCAGTTAGCCATCATTCCAATGGTGCTATCTGTCCACCCTTTATACACGGCCTCTGAGGTCTGTGCTATTGGTCCCCATGTGTTCCATATCAGCCCCTGGATGGCATTGGCATAGGAGAAGACTGCTAGCACATACCATCGACGTTTGAAAACAGCTATCTTGGTTTCTTGTGTAGGTACTTTTCCATTTTTCTCCAAAAGAAGAGGTGTTTTCTCCAGATCACTGTCAGACATCCTGAGGAAAAGGATAGATAGATAAAGTCTATAAATCCATGGAAAAGTTACTTTTAACATCACTGATTAAAATACAGGGTTTTTAAACTGTCAGTACCTGATGGGCATGTATAAGTATGATGCCTGGTCATTTTGTGTGATCAATTTAACTGACAAATCAGGTTCAGTACATTATTACTATCATGTAACTGTATGTGTTCACCTTTTAAGAGAGACTTGCACAGTTCAGACTAGCCTTGATACTGTACAGGATCCAGTTATACTGGAGTTCAAGGAAATGGGGTGGGGGTGGGGGTGGATGGGGGTAGGAGGGGTGGGGGTGAACTTATATGTTTCTAGTTAAAAAGTAGTCTGCTGTTCAATGTCAACAAAAACCTCTATATAGATCCTATTGAAAACAGATGGTGTTGCTTTATATAATGAGGAGGTACTACCTTGTATCTACTGGGGTGATATAGTCACCCCCGATCACTGATTTGTCATCGTCGTAACTCAGAAGGAACTCAGGTCTTGTTGATTCCTTTTTTTCAACTTATCACAGAGTATGGAGTTTATATACCCCTAACTGCCTGTTGAAAATATACATAGAAATATTTTCCTCCAAAAGATGGAAGCATAAAGAACTTCTCAGTAAAGTCATAATCGTTTATTCAGTCACATAGAGCTAATCAACTTAAAAGTGACCACAAATTACAGTGTGTTGTATCATACTAGTCCTTTCTGACCTAAGCACATAACAAATGCAAGATATCAAATGCTACAGTAGAAGCATGTGGGGGGATTAGAATTTTTACTGTAGCTTTAATGTTTAAGTCATATAGCTAAATTTCTGCAATGTGGCAGTATATAGTGATGTCTAGCACTGAGGCATCATGCTGCAGACATGCAGCACAATGTCCCACTTTGTCATATTATTCTAACACCAGGTTGACCACTCCTAACACTAATCTCTTAATGCTGAGAATCAATCAAGGCAGCTGGCTGTACCATTTATTTATAAGTCTTTGTTATGACTCTGACTGGGCTTGAACCTGTTACCTGCATCCTGGGCAGACTCTTTCCCATAGCTAAAAGCAAATAACTCTTCAATACAGTGTTTATAATACCCATTGAAAGGGTATAGTCACAGAAAAGCACTTTTTTCTTCATCTCTCTATGTAATAGCAATCCTGGAAAAGGATCTACATTCTCCCTTCTTGTGTCAATGTATATACTAGAACACAGGTGGACATGAAGTCTCCATTAATTTGTGTGTGTATATACTAGAACACAGACGGACCTGAAGTCTCCATTAGTTTGTGTGTGTATATACTAGAACACAGGTAGACCTGAAGTCTCCATTAGTTTGTGTGTATATACTAGAACACAGATGGACATGAAGTCTCCATTAGTTTGTGTGTATATACTAGAACACAGACAGACCTGAAGTCTCCATTAGTTTGTGAGTGTATATACTAGAACACAGATGGACCTGAAGTCTCCATTAGTTTGTGTGTGTGTATACTAGCATACAGACAGACCTGAAGTCTCCATTAGTTTGTGTGTGTGTATACTAGAACACAGACGGACCTGAGGTATCCATTAGTTTGTGTGTGTATATACTAGAACACAGATGGACCTGAAGTCTCCATTAGTTTGTGTGTGTATATACTAGAACACAGACGGACCTGAAGTCTCTATTAGTTTGTGTGTGTATATACTAGAACACAGATGGACATGAAGTCTCCATTAGTTTGTGTGTGTAAATACTAGAACACAGACAGACCTGATTTAGTCTCCATTAGTTTGTGTGTGTACATATAGTACACCTAGGAAAAGACATACATCCTCCATTAATTTGTTTCACTTTTATGCATCCTACAAAATCTAAGTTGGAGTTGTCACAACTGCCATATATCCTTTTTTGGCTATGCAAGTACCTAGCCAATAGCATTAAAGTGAATATTTGACCTAGTCAATAGCATTCAGGTATATATTTGACCTAGCCAATAGCATTTAAGTGAATACCAGACAGTGCTAATTATACCATTCAAATGAATACCAGACAGTGCTAATTATACCATTCAAATTCAAGTGAATACCTGACATAACTAATTTTACTATTCATGTGAATACCTGACATTGCTAATTATACCATTCAAGTGAATACCTGACATAGCTAATACCATTCAATTGAATACAAGACATGGCTAATTATACTATTCAAGTGAATATCTGGCATAGCAAATTATACCATTCAAGTGAATACCTGACATAGCTAATTATACAATGGAAGTGAATATCTAACATAGCTAAAATCCATTCAAATGAATATATGACACTGCTAATACCATTCAAGTGAATATTGGACTTGGACAATACCATTCAAGTGAATATTGGACCTAGACAATACCATTCAAATGAATATATGACACTGCTAATACCATTCAAGTGAATATTTAAGTGCCCAAGGAAAGGAATGTCACCAGTACTTTATGTATTAATGTGTCCTGGGTTTGGTCCTCACAAGCACCTTGGTGTAATTTATTGCCCTAAAATGGGATGTACCTGTGAGCACAGCCACAAGGGCTTGTGTTTACAGTTTAAACTTTGTGCCATACATATCTAATATAAATTAATAATTATTTTTTTTATATTATATGTATGACTGTTAAATTGTAAGCAATGATAACGATACAAATAATGTGAGCTCAGATCATGTGTGCTTATATGCTCATCATCATAAAAGAATTAGTAGGCATTTGTATATAAGCACAGTCCTCCACCATCAACACAGTACAATTTGCTATTTTATCCGTGTACAAATTGGTGGTGTTTGATACAGATAGACTGTATGGAAGGTAAAACAGCATGAATTCGTTGATGCATATCTGTTACTTTAATTGGCACTCGTTTCTGTCTTTTATAACAAAGAAAACACGGATTGCTTCTACTCCCCTGCTCATGAAAGTGTCAGGAAGACGTTACCGTCGCTTTGTTTAGACAAAAGCAAGAGTCATTGGTTCTTTCCCCAACATTACACAGTACAGAAAACAACAAAACAACAACAACAACAACAACAACAACAACAACAACAACAACAAACCGGTAAGGGCGTTTATGTTGAAGTTTTATTTAACTTGATGATTCATACTTTGGTCCAACTGAGGTGCTTTGAAGACGCAGTAAATAAAATATAAAAAATGCAGCACATACCTTTAGTTGTGTGACCCAGATTTTAACCCATAAATGGGTAAATAATCAAGCGATGGGCAAGGAGGGCAGCTGACTATCGCGTGACTCGTAAGGTGTCACATGACAGCGTAAATCAAAAGGTTATCAAATGGGGTGTTATTACCATAGTGGCAGACTGTGTAATAATTAGGCTGGTGGTAAACCGATGCACACCCATGTCGACCAATTCTGTGCGTCGGGTAATTCTGCTCATCGATACGTCATTCGTGTAAACATTGGATCACGTGTTACTTTGGTCAAAATTTTTTACTTTGGTCAAAAATTATTTTTGTATCAAGAAAGAACGATCATATTTTAATTAAGGAAAGTGATATTCATAAAGTGTACAAAAACGTCTCATATTTCAACTTAAAATGCATGTGAAAATATGATTACTGAATGTCAACATGAAGACCCACTCCATGACCTTCTTGAACCTGTAACCCAGAAAATCCTGTTCAACATGGATCTTTTAGAATCATACAAATAAATACATAATGTAAAAGATAAAAATGTATACCTGAATACAATTCTGCATCTTAATCCAAGTTTCCAATTTTACTTCTGTCCATATGATCAGAATTAACTCTCTCTCTCTCTCTCTCTCTCTCTCTCTCTCTCTCTCTCTCTCTCTCTCTCTCTCTCTCTCTCTCTCTCTCTCTCTCTCTCTCTCTCTCTCTCTCTCTCTCTCACACACACACACACAGCCACACACAGTCTTTTTAGAGACATTTCATCAGGTATCCCACCACACAAAAATATAAAGATTACGGTATAAGAAAGAAACTGTTCGTTGGATAATAATGATTTTAAAATCGGAATTGGCAAATAAAAGAAAATACCAGCAAACTAATACGGGCATTAAGTTTTAACGATCACTAATTTTATGTAAGTAGAAGTACTATGGTAATTCTAGTTTCGGTGCTCACGAGCTTTGTGAACGTAAAGATAATATGGGAATTCAAGACTCAATGATCGCGAAATTTGTGTACGTATAGCAAGTATGGCACTTCAACTGTTCACGAGTTTTGTGCACGTAGAGCTAACAGTAATTTAAGCTTGAATGCTTACGACGTTTGTGCACGTAGTGCTGCTACATGGAAATTTAAGTTCCAATGATCACGAGGTTTGTCCACGTAGAGGTAACATGGGAATTTATGTTTCAATGATCGCTAGTTTTGTGCATGTGCAGCCAACATATGAATTCAAGTTTGAATGATCACACGTTTTGTGCACGTAGAGCAAGGATGGGAATTGAAGTTAGAACTACAAGTTTTGTACACGTAGAGTTACAATGGCAATTCGAGTTTCTAAAGTCACGAGATTTGTGCAAATGGAGCTGGTATTGAAATTCCTGTTTCAATCATGACGACTCTTATACTCGTAGAGTTAACCTATGAATTCAAGTTGTCTCAGATAACACGATATTGGAATAATTCCTTAGATAAGTGTAGTTTCACGGGATTATCGTTATAATACGTTTTCCGATTGGAGTAGAAATTACATATTATCAACTTAGTACCAACACTGCATATATATATATATATATATATATATATATATATATATATATATATATATATATATATATATATATATATATATATATATATATATATATATATACACACACACCACTCCCTCGATAACTCGCGCCCGGATAACTCGCTAACCCGCTTATAACGCGGTGTCCGGCATGGCTCCCGATTTTTTCAAAGCAAATATATTTTAAAATGTGTTGAACAGTAAAAAATGTGATAAGAAATGGTAAATTGGTAAATTAAACTTTGATATATAACTCGTTTCTTATCATCGAAAATGGTGATTATTGCCCGTAAAGATAGAATCCATATTGTGAAATTTGCAATTTCTAAAAAGATATCACATATTGTTTTTTTAATAGAGAAAGAGTTGTTAATACACTGTAAATTGTAAATAAACAGTGCTCAATGAAAAACTCTGGTAAATGCTAACATGCGGCAACCTAGAATGAAATAGACACTAATTAAATATCTGGCTAGGTGAAATTCACATTATAAGCCTTTAATTTTGTCTCAACTCCATAATCGCAACATACCTATTCTCTTAGATGAAGGCAGGAAAAGAGTCAGTCAACCGTCACATCGAAACCCGCGAGTACTTCGGTGGGAACCTAATTACATGCCTCCTTTGTTTTGATCAACAGCGTGGGAAGTGTTTGTTACAAGAAAAGAATCAATTAAAAGAGACCGGTGTTGTTTTATCGCTTAGAATAGGTATTTTGCATCAAATCAAACCTGGTAAGTACAATAAAAGAAAGTTCAAAGGCATGCCTTTAGGAGCCTACATTCTTGTGTATTCGTTACCGTTATCAAATTTAATTTTACTTCACCAATGGAAAACGTTTTCACATTTTAGGTATTAACATCATTAAAGTATATAATATCAGTAAGGTATCTAGGGCTGTCATCGGGTAAACCGGTATAGAAAAACCCGGGAATTGAAACGTAAACGCGGGTACCTGCAAAAAAAAAAATAAAAATAAAAAAAAAATAAAAAAAAAAAAATTGCCACACTGGCCAACCACTTCAAACAGGTGTGACAGCTATGGCTATAATAAGAAACCAGATCTCTGCTTAATAAAAATAAACAATACGTCAGGCCGTCTGTTTTGATTAATAAAATTCATTGGCGTTGTGCAACCGGACCAACGAACCGTTATCCCCGAGGCATTATATTCCAAGGTCAAAACCTTTGTTCTACGAGTATTAAACCTCTTTGTAGACGATAACTATTAAATGTGGGTGCTAAACGATCGGTACCTAGCGGGCTCTTTTAATGAAACCCAGACGGATACCTTTGATTTCCGAACAAACATGTCAAAGAAATCCCACAAAGTATATTATGAACAATCATCACCTAGACACCTTGAAACCTTCGTAACGCATCAAAGTAATCTTTGCTCGTTGTTTTTTTTTTTTAGTCAACTAGCTCCACGAATTTCGAAAGTTAGCAATCGTACATGTACCGATATTTCTATTTGCGATACTACTACGTTTTTACCAATAACTATCTTAAGAATAATAATTCCAAAATAATAACATTTATGCGACTGCGTGGTCACGTGGTATAACTGGGGCACGCATGCGTGGGTGATTCAAATCTGCGGTCAAAACGTGAAGTCGTACATGTGCTAAGTGAATGAAAACCACGTTGAATAATGTTTGATGATCAATATACTGCAAGTTATCCTGAAATTAATGTTACTCTGAGGAAAAAAAAATATATACCGATATGAAGAGATATTTATTCACTGTTAATCTTAGCACGTTTATTGAGTATTCAACATTGTAACATGACAAGCCAACTCCACCCCCTTTTGCCTATACGTCGATCCCTTTGTTAGTTTTGTTGTTTGTTATAGGTCCGTCCATAAGTCGCGCCCTCGCTTATATCGCGGTCGATGTTTTTGGACCCCGATGTCCGCGAGTTATCGAGGGAGTGGTGTATATGGAAACTTCTTAAATTTCAACTTCCGGGTTAGAATACAATGTACCCAAAACATGTAGTACATAGCTATGAGAATTGTGTAATTGCTTAGACTTCGATAGCTAGACATTAAAATAGGAAAGATATATGTTCGGTTATGTTATTTTAAAATTAAATAATATTTTTAGTGAACCGACTTTTGCCTACATTCCTGAAATCGAATTTGAAATCCGGAGGGTCCAAACTTTGACATACAATCTCTGAATGATTGATATAATCTATAAATGCTAGAAATGAAATACGTTTTAATCTTGAAAAGAGCAGCAGGGAGGGTGAACCCTACAAATTTTTGCGACAAAATCGATTAAAGCCTCAGAATGCCCAACGGAGCCTTCCTACGAAATCTCATATTTCAACCAAAAAAAAAATAAAGACCCCATTTTAGCAATTTTGTCGTAAATATGTTGTCATAACCACCCTCAAATTGCTGCCAATAATTGCTATCATTGTTGTAATAGCCCTCCCTCCTGCTGGAAGGATTTCAGGGTTAATACAAATGATTTAACCGAATATTTGTTAGCTTTTCACAAATAGACTAATCGATAATACTTCACCACTTAGATCAATTAAATTATTTGACTGATCGGTGAGTGTAAAATTAATTCTAGTTAGCAAATCATTTTGACATTGCATATATACTGGATTAGTCGGATTCTCAACAATTAAAAATCCTGGAGGAGATGTTGGTGCAAATGAATAAAGAATGTAACCTTGTCGGGCTTGATTTGATTGCTCGAGATTAATTTGATAGCTTCCTTCGATTACATCACACGTTAAATTAAGCGCGATCACCGATGAAATGTCCACATTGTTCGGTGCGATATGTCTACCGTCGCCGTCGGGAGAATTATTATGAGTGAGGATAATAGGCTTCGGCTGGCTATCTTTCCATGATTGATAAATTTTATTAAATCCTTCGTCGATGGCAGTTCTGAGTATGTCCCGGTAGTTTATAATTTGGATTTTCCTTTATTTTTTTCTTATATTCTTTGGCGGAAAAGGTTTTTGAAATGGGTGAATTTTCATTGGTAAAAACACTAATAATCCTCGAATTAAATATTTCCATATCATCGATGATTTTATTACCTGCAGCGACTACACTAGTAAATTCAGCTTGTGTGAAAAGGCCAGATCTTAACGAGGGTAATAGCAACGAAAAATCATTATTCATTCTATCAAGGATGTGATTTTCAATATCTACGAGTGTTGGGCTTGTTTCGTGCGTTTCCAAAATTTCACCTTCCCGTGGGATATAATCATTAAAAAGTGGAATTATCCACACATCCTCATAATATTGATCCTTACATCGATATCTCTTTGTGATGTTTATATCCTTGAATTTTTTATAAATTTTTGATGGATTTTCAGGTCCTATTTCATCAGTGACGTAATCAGATTTTACAGGCTCGGGCGTGGAAGTGCTAGCACTTCTAGGTGGATCTTCGGGCCATCCTAATACTGTTCTTATTGAACTGTTATAAATATCTACAGCATACCCAGGAGAGCTTATTTCAATTGTAGATGATAATGTTGGTTCATGAACTGTTATCGCTATTTTTGATTCCCTTCTAGTAATGGATTTTATTCTACGTTGTAACTCATTATTAATTTGCTCAATTTGATAGGACCCAGTTGGTATTGAAACATCGTTCCAATCTGGAGTGTCATCTTTTTATTTCTATACGCAAATACCAGAGAATTATTAGGTCTCTGACCGCCAAATGGAACCGATCTAATATTAGGCCAACTATGATACACTCGTAATTTTGCCAACGCGATTTCCTTTACTGAAACAGGGGAAGGGAAATTCACACTGAATTCAGAGGTTGTTGACGATATTGATATCATGCTTGTTTTCCGCGGATTGGTATTTTCTGCTATCCGCTGAAGTAGTTGAATCTCTTGCGATATTATTATTATTATTTACAATGTCTA
Organism: Potamilus streckersoni; assembly: GCA_016746295.1. Taxonomy (NCBI): domain Eukaryota; kingdom Metazoa; phylum Mollusca; class Bivalvia; order Unionida; family Unionidae; genus Potamilus; species Potamilus streckersoni. Next base: position 1,819,336 of record JAEAOA010001198.1, read on the forward strand.
ATTTTGCAATAGATGAAAAAACGCTAGCGTTTTTAATCGCAGTATCATAAATACGTATCATCGCGGAGAACTCGTCTTCGGTAATTATCGTATCATCAATCGATGATGACATCAACGAGGACAATTGTGAGTAACCGTTAGATACTGTTTGATGTTTTACTACTATATAGTCGTTAAGTTTTTCTTGAGAACACGATGATATTTTTTTAGTAATAGCATTTGCAATTCCAGCAAATGTTGTCACCGCGGAAATAGCAATTGGGACAGCAATCGGAGCTACCATTGTTACTGAAGATAGTATAATACCAGCACCGGCCATTATACCAGATACCGAGTATACTGTAACATCAATCGCGGTAATTCTCCTGCGATATTTTTTAATTTTTATTTCATACTCATCAATGAGTGTTTTGAGTTTCGTTAAAAACTCTTTGACGGTATCATAGCGATATTGCGATGACGGAGTCATATTATTTTAAAATCTCAAGTGGTTTCTAATTGTTAAAAATTCTAATTCAGATCAGCTGCAAACTCCATGTACCACACAAATGATGTCTTATTTAAATTAGGATCAGTGCTTGTTATTGTAAACCGTTTGTATTCACCCACGTCAATAGTCGTTGAAATCACGTTGTTGTATCCATATGAAGTCGATGATGATATATTAAACTGGTTCAGTGACACTATTGTTAATCGATAAATACCCGGGTTTGACACAGTGAGAGTTATTGTATTCTTATTAGGTTCCCAATCTAATGATCCAGAGAAAACTGTGTATACCATATTTATGATATTCCTCTCATGAGGAATCTTTATTTTTTCAAGTAGCGGAAGATTGTTTTTGAACGTTGTAATATCCGTGTTGATTGCTTCCAATTGCCGATTAATCGCTGGTATTTCTTCGATGGATTTTTTAATATCCGGAAGTTTGATATCTAGTTTATCTAGAGGACCTCAAAAAATTTATCAACAATGTTTTTACGAAATGTTGCAAACTGTTTTACGTGTTCTTCATATCTTGATTGAAATGTTGCAATTTCCAACATAGATACTTTTATCTCTGCAATATTCGGTGTGGTTATTGCTGGATTTCCAAGGAATTCTAGCAGCTGTTTGTCGATTTTGACTACGATTGACTTTTGTAATTCATACAATTTATTGAATTCAGCTTTATGATTTTTATATTCATCATTGAGTGATTTTAACGCGTTTGCTGTGCTATCTACTGTTGTTAGTTTATCCGTGATCGCCGAAACAAATACCCCCGGTTTGAGTTTTCCATCGTTTGAATATAATGCTATTGTATTTTCAACGACGTCACGTCTTCGTATTAAGATATCATCCAATGACACATTACTAGATTTCAATTTGCCCTGGCGATCTTGAAATACAACTAATTCCCCAGGGTCTACACTTGACAAATTTAATGTCTCGGCGATTTCATCTTCGATTATTTTTTTTTACATCTTCGACAACGAATTTACCATCGGTTTCTGTTTTTCTTTTTACTCTGATAGAGGTCGTCCCCAAATATCAATCATTATACGAAAACGTTAAGGTTTTTCTAAATCATTTCAGATTTTTAATTGTAAATAATCACGATGGTGAAAACGCTATCGTTTTTGCCATTGCCCGCTGGTATATTCATTAACAACAACTTGTGGTGGTTTCCTTGGAAATCTAGATATCTCTGCACGGACGTTTAATACTTCACGACCGCATATCGGTGGATCATTTAACCGTTGTGTTGGTAGCGTGGAATAAAAAATTGGAGCCAACGATGATTTTGTTATTGTAGATACATATCGCATAAATTCTTTTGGTAGAGCTAATTCATATGAATCAAAATAGACTATTCCACGTGGATCAATTGCATATGCGACCCAATGAGTTCCTTCTCCGCTGCTGTTATCAAGATTGATAATATCCGTTTCATTTTCATTGGTTTAGACGGTAATTGATCTCTCATGAAAACTCTTCTAAAGTTTTTTATTGATAACGATTTTACAGCATCAATTAAATCAAAATTGGACATTGGTGAAAATCCAAGGGATTTTGCCACTAATAAGTCGTTCCCGGTATTCTTAGGCCCGTGCCCTTGTACCAATTGTGTGGGGTTCCTGGTAGTCTTAGGCCCTTTCCCTTTATTTATAGCCTTTCGCACTAGCTTTTTACAGGGCCATTCCTGCAGCAGTACCAACGGCTCCTAACGCTGCCGTCTTCGCAACCGCTGGGGCAGCCGCTGAAATCAATGCTGGAATAGCAGCTAACAACGGGAATATACCACCTAATTTTATCATACTGGCGATTGCTGCTTTCGAAAAATCAATTTGAACTCCTCGTTTGTTCTTTAGCACATCATTGAAATGTTTTATTTGACGATCTGTCAATGATAATTTATGCGCACCACCGGACATTTCAGTGGGTTTCAGCGTTATTGTGGTTCCACATTCTTTAGCCGATTTTGATTTCAATTTCTTGACCTGACCATCAGTAAACTGGACATTAACAATAGTATATGTCATTCTATTCTAAAACGTAATTTACACTTTCAATTGATATTATTGTGAAAATCCTATGGATTTTATAACAACATGTTTTCCACTGGTGCATCAATAAGTCTCATTCGTCCGCCAACTCCTTCTAACAACATTGATTTATCACTGAGAATGACAGCAACTGCTCTATAATCAGCTATACCACCAGGGCGTTGTATCCGAGCTTGAAAGTATATAGCAACAACAGATTGTCTTATCATGTCAAGATGTTCCAATGAAAAGTAATAAATCGGATAGTGTTTTTCAAAATCAATTTGCGATATTTGCATACCAGTATCAACATTTTGATCACGACCCATAAACGACAATATTCTATGATATACACGTGCTACGTTGTTGTTTTCATAATCAAGCTGTACAATCTCTGCTGGCTCTTGTTGTCCGTTTATTCTCAACGAAACTTCACTTACTCCTAATTTATCAAATATCATATGACTAGATAATTGACGACCCACTCGATTTGCATCCTGTAACGCTATAAAGATATGACGTGGAGCTGAAACACCTTGTTTTGATGCTAAGTGCCATGTAAATTTGCCATTTACATTATCCTGCTTCGTGTCAGTCGTTGTTGTTAGCCAAATTAGCAATGATTTTCCACCTGTGTCCATAAATGATAGTAATTGTTGCTCTATTGCGACTGATGGAGTCAAGATAAGAATCCATAAAAACCAATTTATTTAAAATGACTTTACCATCATCAACACCATTAGCACGCCAGATTGTATCATTGTCATTCTCCTTTTGCACTAACACGACTGTATGCTTTGCTCCATAGATGACTTTTCTGACATTTCTACAGAATCCAAATATGTGATGTAACGGAATTGCACATGAAAACTGTCGATGCTGTCCTTTCCATGCTCCATTTCGTGTTGCAAATCCTAGATTGAAATTACCATTGACCCTTTTTAAAATGTCGAATTCAGCGGCTGGTCTCTCTTCACGGTCTAGATTAGCTGCGAGTTGTTGATCAGCTTCTGCAGTAGCTCTTGCAGTTCGTACTTTAATAAACTGAATATGGTCAGCATGATCAGAAGTATCCTTAGCAAACATCATAGACGGACCAACCGACCTTGTATAATCATCAGAATATCTCGCAAGTCCGATTATTGTTGTTGCAATATCAACATCTTGTTCTATTGATTTAATTTTTTTCCATCAATGATATATCTTGCACTGTTAAATAGCGCCATAATGCCATTATTTACGAAACCAACTCGGATATTTGGGTTATCCTCATATGGTGTATCAGCTGCAACATTTGTTACAAGCTCTCCTTCTACTTCAATAAACGCCTCACACGGCAAAAAGTATCTACTTGTATCTTGAACTTGAAGTTCAACTCTCCCTGTTGATTAGGCTCTTTTGCAGGATAGGCATAATACTGATAGTTAATTTTAGGATCATCTTTATTTACCGGTCCTGCCATATCAAACGCTGGATCAGCGTTTTTATTAAATGCCATTTATACTAAAACACTATCGTTTTTCTAAATGTAGTAATGCTATCATTTTCTTTTTTGTCTGAAATTTTTACGATTTCCTCCAAGACCGCTTCCCGCTATCATACTTGCAATATTACTACTATCTGGTGAAGTCATTGCCAATGATGCTAATTTTTGTTCCACTGCGTTATTTATCACTTTACTGACATTTGCAGGCATCATTGTTGTTGAAGGTAGCGGTGTTGAAACCATTTGTGGTTGTTTTCGTCCGAATTTAGATTTCACCAATGACGTTATTCTATTCTTTGCGGTAGAAAAAGCCGTTCCTGCAAGATCTCCAACAGAGTTAATTCCCTTATTACAAATAATATCAAAGGCTTTTATCGCTAATTGTTTAGCAACTGGTGCTACTTTTGGGGCTATTCTTGTGAATAAACCCGCTATGGTATTTCCAAGGCCGTCTCCATAGTATGCCCTATAGACGGGCAATCTTGAGTTTACCACATACACGTTTGTTGGTTTATCTTGATTATAGTGTACTATCATCTTATTTAAAATTACTTTGTAATTTCTAAATGCAAGCATTTCAGAAATTTCAATCGCTATAATAACCACTAAATTCCCCTGGAATTCCGTCCAATAACTCATCTAAGAGTTCTCGATACGTATGAACATCAATTATCCCCCTTTGGAATAATCGTCTGCAAATATCAAATGCCTCATTAGTTATTTCGACTGAGTTATTCCCAGCTCGCTTACCTCCCATAAGAACCTCAAGTCGTGATATATCATTAATGATATTACTAGGACACATATGAGAATCATGATGAGAACTTCCATAACCCTTTCCTAAAGCACTTGCTGGTTCGGAAACGTTTTGAGTTTCTGGAGATTGTTGACCTCATCCTCGACCTCGACCTCGACTTTGTTGTTGTTCTTTTCGTTGTTGTTGTTGTTGTTCTTTTAGTTGTTGTTGTTGTATACCATACCTATCAACTCCCATTTTAAAAGCTCTGTAATCCACAGTATCCCTTTTTAATTTGCCGTGGTCTTCTTTATTAATTTTATATATCCAATCCACCCAATCCTCTCGTTTTATTGTGTTTTTTATACTCGTCTTTTAAAAATTCCCCCCTTTTATAATAACTTTTGATAGCGAAGTCACCAAATGACGTATAGTCTTCAGGTTTCAGCAATCGAATTCGTCTGATTTCTGCTATAGCTTCATCGGTGAATTTCTCATTAACAGGAACACCTTTTTTAGTGGAAACATTTTCAATAGAATCACTAGTACCTTCAACGGGGTTATCATCAGTATCAATATTATCCATTTGTTGTATTTCTCGCTGAGTTTGTAACTCACCTGAAAGCTGTTTTATTCCCTCGTGAGTTTTTTCAGTTTCTGTAGCAATCTTTCCCAGTACATCAATAATAGGTACTTCTTTTCCTGTTCCTTCTTTAGGGATGTTTCCGTATATAGCACGTTCTGTTGTAAGTTTCATATCTTTAGTGGCTTTAGTTACAGGGGCAAAAAGCTGTTCACTCCCAATAGAAAAGTCAGTCTGCGCTTGCTGTCTAAGTTGTAGTTTATCTCGCATGTCATCTCGAATTGGTATAAACTTTTTCAGTAATGCTAACCTCTCACGGACTAGTCTGGTAGTTAATGCTTCTGATGTCATTATTGGAAATGTTAACGTTTTTTCAATTGTGGATTTTCAGTGGGTTTCAATGTTTGCATTTCCAGACTCATCAATCAAACGCCTTATAGATTTCACTTTCAAAGCAATCTCTGACCGAACTTGGTACTGTTCCCCTAGTTTCTTTAAAATTACTTCAACTATACTAAATAGCCGAATGAATAAATTAATATCATTGTTATACAAAGAAACATTAACCGCTTTTTGGATTCTTTTTATCAGTGAATACATTTTAGGTAGGACACATCTTCCATGTTTCAATTGTATATTAATTTGTTCAATTTCATTCAAAAGTCTGTCTTCATTCAAAAATTCAGAAAGTACGATTCCTTGATTTCTTAAATTTGATATTTCTGTGATGATAGATGTAATATCTTGAAATTCCATTTATTGAATATTATTAATAATATATTTTCTTTATCTTTAAAATATTACTTAATATTATTAATACCAAATCCAACATACAAAAAAGGGACATATACAATGCTTGGTCAAGCATACATTAAAGACTTATACAATACCCTAAACCCCCAATCGAGTTCAAGGGCGGGCTATATGGGTATTAGACTCAGAAACCATAAGCGGTTTCACACAACATGTAACGTATAAAATGAAGCCCTTATTTGGATATCTTTCGCGCCAAATGACGTCAAAGAGGCCCAGAGGGGGGGACAGCACATTCTTGGAACTCATTGAGTGCCTTCGCACTTAAATAAGCCCAAGGGCCACGAACATAGATCTCCGGCGGAAGCTCTAACGTAATAAAGATTATATTAGAGCTCCCATAAGATATGTTGTGGGGAGGACAGTACATTACATATAGGATGGTTATATATACAATGCGATTATTTTGGATGATATATATACAATGCGATTATATAGGATGATATATATACAATGCGATTATATAGGATGATATATATATATATATATATATATATATATATATATATATATATATATATATATATATATATATATATACAATGCGATTATATAGGATGGTATATATACAATGTGATGATAGGGACAGTACAGGACGATACAAACATGAAACGACGGGGCGGACTTACTACACCCAATCTACCAATCAAAAGCAACCCATGAAATTAACCATGGTTGCAGTTGAGAAAATTCAACCACACCATGACAATGGCGTTGGTAGTTTTGATTGGCAAATTTGGGCTTCCCTTAAAGCCCCAAGCTTATACAGCTCATATTATATATAAGGTGATAATAAGACCAGTGTCGATAAACGAGTGTGTATTTAATTCCCTAGATACCTAATAAATGACATTTCATAGTGAAAATTGTGTAGTAATTTCAATGGAAACTAAATATTTAAATAAAACATTAAAAAAAGGAATACAACTGTTAAATAATAGCAAAATTTTTATTAATTTCTATAATATTACGTGTTTATTTAATCGTAATAATAATGGATTTACATGACGAGATAACTCTGTCATGGGACCTGTCAATTCAGGATCACCTGCTATTTCTTGAATGGTTCGAGAATGATATTTTTCTGCGTCATTGATAATTTTATTACATGTAGCTACCACACTAAAACACTGAATTACATGTAATGTGCTTTACTTTTTTGACCTCACATACAATCTATTTTAATTTGTAATTACAAAGTAATTTCATTTTCATCCAAAATCTAAACAGCTGTCTACGTGCGTAATTGGGATTTTTAAAAAATCTATTAATAGAACCTTGACAGAATGTCTTGTGTTACGCGCGCGTTCCGGTACAACGACCATATTTACTACCATTTGTGTGGCTGTTCCAGCTACTGACCTTGGCTGTTCCAGCTACTGTCATTTACTTTTTTAATACATGTATGCGTGGACATTGCGAATAAGTATTGGAAAAAAATATATGTACATAATAGCTTATAAAATGATATTAACGCGAAACGCTTTTAGCGTTTTTCCCTATGGAAAATAATACATAAAATCGACTACTTTACCCTATGGTGATTGGTCTGAATTGTATTAAAATACCATAAAATCATGCAAAAATGACACAAAAATTGGCTAAAATAGCATCAAATAGCATAAAAAAATTTATTTATAATTAAAACTCACTATTGAGAGTTATCTTGTAAATAGGAAAACTTTATTCTATGTCCATTTTTCTTTGAGATAGCTGTTTGATAAATCCCTTCAGCAACTTTGCGTACTGAAGGCATACATATTCCAAAATATTTCCCTGCAGCATTCATTGATTGAAAAATTCGTTTTTCATTCGTCGCTGTATCAAATGACTGTACTGGTTTCTTTCCAACTGACCTACAAGTCCCTGTCTTTCCCTTTCTTGTATTATCACTTTGAGAAATGCATTGCAAATTTTCAAGAGAATTATTTTGAATATCAGAATCAATGTGATCAATAACACAGCCATCTTTAATCGGTCCCATATAACACTCAAAGACTGCCCTATGACAGAGATATACCTTTCTTCCAGCAGTAAAACACAAATATCCCTGATTATTAACAAATCCCACAGGTGTCTTTATTCTACAGTGTCTAACAACATCTTTACGAGATATTTCATAATTAACAAGTTCTGGGTGAAGTCTGAATTCTTGCTCCATTTATATACAATAATACTATTTGTCTAATTCATCATTTGCTTTATTTATAAATCTATTAATGTAGTCTTGAGGGGTTTTTATGATTTTTTCTTTGACAGAGTCAAAGTTAGGGTCAATGATAGCGTTTTTTATTCGTTTATCATAATAACGTTTCAATTCTCTAAACCGCTTACCTCCACAATTGATACATAATAGAGATTTTCCTCTCACACCCACCCCACAATTTATGCATGGAGACGGGCCTGTCGAATTATTTCTGACGCTCTTTAAGTGATGTCCACAGAATTCACCTCTACACGGTTTATTGCATGGGGTTACTGATCCAATCATAAGCCATTTGCAGTGATTCATTATATATAAACAAAATTTTCTATTTAAATGTTTGCTTTATTTATATGAATGAAGAATTCAAGAGATTATCGACAATCAAGCCTTATAAAAAATATTAAATTCAATCTTGATAGAACCCTCGAAGACGTACCAAAAGAGAGAATAAATAATAGAAGTCTGATTAGAAAAATACGAGATTTTGTTAATGAGTTTAAACAGGACGGCGCATCACACACCTGGTCAATATTTAAAATTGATGGTGTTGTTGATGCTAGAATGAATGATGAAACAGCAGCTATGATACTATCACAACTTGACAATAAAAGGTATTTTCTCAGAGTAAAATTCATTATCAATTTAGAATCGGGCGATTGGATCATACGGGACAAATTTGATCCAATTCTCAAAGATAGGAAAACAGTCATTGTTAGCCGTGATTCCAGACCAGGGCTGTTAACTGGAATTGATAAACCATACTATGAAAAACGTATCCTGAAACAGCAATTGTTTATGGGATGTATCTGTTAAATAAGAAACCTGACATTGGAAAACTAGCACCAATGAAACAGTCAACGTCAGTGGAAAAACCACTCAATTGTGTAGCAGAACGTGTCATAGAACACTTTACAAATGCACTCCGTGGGAATAAATTAACTGATCTAAGACGTAAAAAAATAGATCAATAGGAGCTAACAGTGAAAGAGAACGGAGCAACTATTTCCGATATAGCTAGATTGGAAAAGTCTCTGAGATTTCCGATAACCGTTTCAACGATAACCGGCGAAGTATTATACGAATCGAAATACAATAAAAACGGAGCTCCAATCAAAATTATTGATCATAACAAACACGCATGGACATCCGCGGTTACAATATTCCCGCGAGACAGAACAGTGAAGTATATCCCAGTAGAATTCTCCAAGAATGGTATTCTCACTGAAGAAAGATTATTCTATGCTATTGCTAGTTTGTGTAAAAACGACCCTGTATCAGAATGGCTACTTCATAGTTTTGAAGATGAAGAATGTCAATTCAATCAATTTGTGAGACCTAACGGTGAATTATATCGTACTGAAAGTCTACATAATAGGATGAAAAATCAAGCAATAAGTCTCAGTGAAAACGCTAGGGTTTTTAATGGAAAATCCGACGATTACGAACAGTTACTTACAAATTGTTTTACAATTCCATAGGTTGCAGCTCATTTTGCAAGAAAGAAAAATAATTGGAAGCCAACACGAAAAGAGTTTTTACAGGATGTTCAATCCAACTGTCTGGAATATTATCATGGCGGTCTATGGAACGTTAAGTACAATCGTGAAAGTATGATATCAGTTGATACCTTTGCCTGTTATCCAAGAAGTTTTCTAGGATATGGATTCGCTGGTGAGTATTTTAAACGGTTTGGACATCCCACACATGAAATGACTCGCGTTGCTATTAATGGACCACTGCCTGACTTTGATTTGACCGGTTTTGCTCGCGTAGTATCATTTGAATTCGCTGAAGGAATTCATCCGTGTTGTTATGTTTGGATTGGTAGACACATGGCTGAAAGGATATGGTTACCAATAGTGTTATTGCGATATATGATTGATTGTAAAATGTTAGTTTCGTTGATTGTCAGCGAAGCGATTATCTCATATCGAAAACAAACCAATGTCTGGTTACCAGAACCAGAATGTCTTGATAGTATAATCGATAAGTCTAGAAAACATATTGATGCTGACGATGAGTACATCATTGAATGGTCAAAAAAGATATTTAATCAACGAAATAGTGAAGCAAAGGATCTCGGCCGAAGAATAATCGGTAAATTTACACAAGTTGGAAAAAATTCAACTTTAAAAGACAATCCTCAAGATTGATTATAGATGATGCCGAATACGACTTCGTTATTAAAGATGCAGTAGAGAAAAATAGGTACGCAAATTGTAAAACAGCCTTCTTATCCAATAGAACAAAGTTAGATAGAATTGTTACTTACAGTGATGGAGAAAGCTCTGCATGTCTACATTTGAGAGCTTCTATGCTGGGTTATGCATCTATCAATTTATTTGCAATGATAAATAGATTTCCTAGTATAGCAGTTAGAGTTGCAATTGATTCAATGTATGTCGATAAAAAATATATCAAAGAGGTAACTAAATTTACTAATAGCGAAGAGACTTGGGGAACAAGGCGAATTAAACGTGAAATAGAATGTGATTATTCTAAATCAGCAGACGTTGAGATTAAAAGCAGTTACCTGAAAAACGATAATTCTATCAGTGAAAAGTCCGAAGGATTTTCTATGTCTAAAGCACCACCAATATCAGATCCAATTTGTAGATATAAAACAGTTTATTTAAACGGTTGTGCTGGATCTGGAAAGACAACACGTGTGATAGAATTATATCGAGAGAGAACGTCCATGATTGTACTCACACCAACCCATAGACTAGCGAGAGAGATAAAACAACGAAATGTTGAAGCTTGCACGTATCATAGTTTTTTTCGATACAAGGGCGATGCTTGGACTCCTGAGCGAATGGGTGAGAAATTTATTCCTGCGGTTATTATTTGGGATGAAGCATGTACTGTTTCAGAAGATGTATTAAAAAATGTTTCTTGATTGGTTATTGCAAAATAATACAAAAGTTATATTGTGCGGCGATCATGGTCAACCACCACCATTTGTTGGTAGAAGTCCACATAATTGGTTTAAAGGATTTGTTGATTATTACGAAGAAATTGATACTGACTATAGAGCACTCGATGAGCAGTTACGTGAGTTTAAAAAACTAATTAGATTACAACCCGATAGAATTCAATGTGAAGTAGCGCGTGAAATAATTTCTGAAACACCTATGAATGATTTTTGGGAAACATGGAGACCAAATGACTTTGTAGTAGCAAGTAGAAAGATAGTCAGAGACGCACTTCAGAAAAAGTTGTTTGAGCTACACAAGACAAAATTCCCAACGTTTCCAGTACCGTTGTGTTATAGACCATTGGATACACGAAAGCAGAATATTGAAGTTGAAATTCCAGGCCAGACGGAGAAACAGATTCTAGTGTTAAATGATATTGTGCTAGTTGATATCAATGCTGTAGAAGATGCATTATGCGCTGATAAATCACCATGGACGCTTGGTTATGTAACAACAATACACTCGTCACAAGGATTGACCATCACGGATACAATTGTTTGGATAGTTGATAATCGCATTGAATGGTCAAATTTAGTCTATCTCGCAGTGTCCAGAGTACGACGAATAAATCAACTACGAAGGATTGTTTTCGATGATGATTTTAATGCAAACGATGATAGCACTGATATTAGCATCATTAATAATAAAACTCTCTGGTTACAAACAGCAGGACAAAAAAAAAACAACGAGAATTTGATATTGATGCTGAAGTAATAATCGCATTAAAAGAACAACAGAATAATCACTGCGCCAGTTGCAATTGTATAATGCACTGGCAGTATTCGGATAAAGACCCTCGACAATTCACCGTAGACAGAAAAAATAACAGTCTTGGTCATGTCAGAAACAACGTGATGTTGACCTGTCTTGAGTGTAATAGACGTAACGGTGCTAGTTAAGACCATGTGGCGGTAGTTGAGTATCGTCCGGAATGACTTGTAGTTGTTCGCGTGTAAAACCATGCTGAGGTACTGTTGAATCCAATCTGTAGATTGGAGGTCTACCAGTTGATCGCGTTATGGTTGAAATTTTATGAGTAGTGACACTCCATATAGGATCAGTAGCTCTTCTTTTACCACCTTCAAGTTCTCCTGGTTCGTATAAATATCTCACAGTAACATCACCGAGAATAGGCTGAGTGCTAACCCGCTGTGGTTGTTCGGGTATATATATTTTTTTTAATTGCAATATTTGGTTTCATATTAATAGTTCGAGTAATCTCGTTATTTAACGCTGCAACTACACTCGGTAACCTATGGACCCATTCACGAGATCGTTTTTCTTGGATAAATTCTTTTTCATATTGATATCCAAATGACCGTTCTGCAAGAGTTCGATTAAATCGTTCTACAATTGCCTGATCACGATGTAACGCAGTATGTCCCTGTCGTATTGTAACATTATGAGTTTTGATTGTTGATAGAACAGCACCTTGAAACTCTTTGCCAGGATCAACTTGTAATAGATTTGGCCATCTTAGAGGACCTCGTCGATAAATCCTTTCAAATGCAGAAGCGACTTCAGAAGCTGACTTTGTTTTCAATGGTTCTGCTTGTTTAAATCGACTCGCAATATCAACTACAGTTAGCGCGTATTTGTAACCATGGTCATGTGGTAAAAACAATAAATCAGCCTGATGAACTTAATTCTGTACGGTAACATTAAAATGAGAATAATTAATTTGTTTAGGCGGTGGTAGATAAATTTGCCATATGGCTTGTTTGGACAACCAATCTTCCGCAGTGAACGTTTTCACTTTTGCAGCGTTAGCGAGTTTACTGATTGCTGATTTACCCCTCCAGTATCCTTTCGGAGAATAATAAATAGATTCCATA
>JAEAOA010001198.1:1837500-1865000 GCA_016746295.1 Potamilus streckersoni
TGTGTGCATGTAGGTCAATAATGGGAATTCAAGGTTACATGAACAGGAATTGTGTGCAAGTAGATCTATTATGGGAATTTAAGTTTAGATGAACAGGAATTTTGTGCACGTAGATCTATTATGGGAATTCAAGTTTAAATGAACTGGAATTTGTTGCATGTAGATCTATTATGGGAATTCAAGGTTAAATGAACAGGAATTTTTTGCATGTAGATCTTTTATGGGAACTCAAGTTTAAATGAACAGGAATTTTGTTCAAGTAGATCTAGTATGGGAATTCAAGTTTAAATGAACAAGAATTGTGTGCATGTAGGTCAATAATGGGAATTCAAGTTTAAATGAACAGGAAATTTGTGCAAGTAGATCTAGTATGTGAATTCAAGTTTAAATGAACAGGAATTGTGTGCATGTAGATCTATTATGGGAATTCAAGTTTAAATGAACAGGAAATTTTTGCATGTAGATCTATTATGGGAATTCATGTTTAAATGAACAGGAATTGTGTGCATGTAGGTCAATAATGGGAATTCAAGTTTAAATGAAAAAGAATTGTGTGCATGTAGATCTATTATGGGAATTCAAGTTTAAATGAACAAGAATTGTGTGCATGTAGATCTATTATGGGAATTCATGTTTCAATGAACAGGATTTTTGTGCATGTAGGTCAATAATGGGAATTCAAGTTTAAATGAAAAGGAATTTTGTGTAAGTAGATCTAGTATGGGAATTCAAGTTTAAATGAACAGGAATTGTGTGCATGTAGGTCAATAATGGGAATTCAAGGTTACATGAACAGGAATTGTGTGCAAGTAGATCTCTTATGGGAATTTAAGTTTAAATTAACATGAAATTTTTGCATGTAGATCTATTATGGGAATTCAAGTTTAAATGAACAAGGATTGTGTGCATGTAGATCTATTATGGGAATTTAAGTTTAGATGAACAGGAATTTTGTGCACGTAAATCTATTATGGGAATTCAAGTTTAAATGAACTGGAATTTGTTGCATGTAGATCTTTTATTGGAATTCAAGGTTAAATGAACAGAAATTTTTTGCATCTACATCTTTTATGGGAATTCAAGTTTAAGTGAACACGAATTTTGTTCAAGTAGATCTAGTATGGGAATTCAAGTTTAAATGAACAAGAATTGTGTGCATGTAGGTCAATAATGGGAATTCAAGTTTAAATGAACAGGAATGTTGTGCAAGTAGATCTAGTATGTGAATTCAAGTTTAAATGAACAGGAATTGTGTGCATGAAGATCTATTATGGGAACTCAAGTTTAAATGAACATGAAATTTTTGCATGTAGATCTATAATGGGAATTCAAGTTTAAATGAACAAGGATTGTGTGCATGTAGATCTATTATGGGAATTCAAGTTTAAATGAACAGGAATTGTGTGCATGTAGATCTATTATGGGAATTCAAGTTTAAATGAACAGGAATTGTGTGCATGTAGATCTATTATGGAAATTCAAGTGTAAATGAACAAGAATTATGTGCATGTAGATCTATTATGGGAATTCAAGTTTAAATGAACAAGAATTGTGTGCATGTAGGTCAATAATGGGAATTCAAGTTTAAATGAACAGGAATGTTGTGCAAGTAGATCTAGTATGTGAATTCAAGTTTATATGAACAGGAATTGTGTGCATGAAGATCTATTATGGGAATTCAAGTTTAAATTAACATGAAATTTTTGCATGTAGATCTATTATGGGAATTCAAGTTTAAATGAACAAGGATTGTGTGCATGTAGATCTATTATGGGAATTCAAGTTTAAATGAACAGGAATTGTGTGCATGTAGATCTATTATGGGAATTCATGTTTCAATGAACAGGATTTTTGTTCATGTAGGTCAATAATGGGAATTCAAGTTTAAATGAACAGGAATTTTGTGCAAGTAGATCTATTATGGGAATTCAAGTTTAAATGAACAGGAATTTTGTGCAAGTAGATCTAGTATGGGGATTCAAGTTTAAATGAACAGGAATTGTGTGCATGTAGATCTATTATGGGAATTCAAGTTTAAATGAACAGGAATTGTGTGCACGTAGATCTATTATGGAAGTTCAAGTTTAAATGAACAAGAATTTTGTGCAAGTAGATATAGTATGGGAAATTAAGTTTAAATGAACAGGAATATTCTGCACCTAGATCTATTATGGGAATTCAAGTTTAAATGAACAGGAATTTTTGCATGTAGATCTATTATGGGAATTCAAGTTTAAATGAACAGGAATTTTTGCACGTAGATCTATTATTTGAATTCAAGTTTCAATGAACAGGAATTTGTGCATGTAGATCTTTTATTTGAATTCAATTTTCAATAACAGGAATTTTGTGCAAGTAGATCTTTTATGGGAATTCAAGGTTAGATGAACGGGAATTTTGTGCAAGGAGATCTATTATGGGAATTCAAGTTTAAATGAACAGGAATTTTGTGCAAGTAGATCTATTATGGGAATTTAAGTTTAAATGAACAGGAAATTTGTGCATGTAGTTCTATTATGGGAATTTAAGGTTCAATGAACAGGAAATTTGTGCAAGGAGATCTATTATGGGAATTCAAGTTTAAATGAACAGGAATTTTGTGCAAGTAGATCTGTTATGGGAATTCAAGATTAAATGAACAGGAATTTGTTGCATGTAGATCTATTATGGGAATTCAAGTTTAAATGAACAGGAATTTTGTGCAAGTAGATCTGTTATGGGAATTCATGTTTAAATGAACAGGAATTTGTGCATATAGATCTATTATGGGAATGCAAGTTTAAATGAACAGGAAATTTGTGCATGTAGATCTTTTATGGGAATTCAAGTTTAAATAAACAGGAATTTTGTGTAAGTAGATCTGTTATGGGAATTCAAGTTTAAATGAACAGGAATTGTGTGCATGTAGATCTATTATGGGAATTCAAGTTTAAATGAACAGGAAATTTTTGCATGTAGATCTTTTATGGGAATTCAAGTTTAAATGAACAAGAATTGTGTGCATGTAGATCTATTATGGGAATTCAAGTTTAAATGAACAAGAATTGTGTGCATGTAGATCTATTATGGGAATTCATGTTTCAATGAACAGGATTTTTGTGCATGTAGGTCAATAATGGGAATTCAAGTTTAAATGAAAAGGAATTTTGTGCAAGTATATCTAGTATGGGAATTCAAGTTTAAATGAACAGGAATTGTGTGCATGTAGGTCAATAATGGGAATTCAAGGTTACATGAACAGGAATTGTGTGCAAGTAGATCTATTATGGGAATTTAAGTTTAGATGAACAGGAATTTTGTGCACGTAAATCTATTATGGGAATTCAAGTTTAAATGAACTGGAATTTGTTGCATGTAGATCTTTTATGGGAATTCAAGGTTAAATGAACAGAAATTTTTTGCATCTACATCTTTTATGGGAATTCAAGTTTAAGTGAACACGAATTTTGTTCAAGTAGATCTAGTATGGGAATTCAAGTTTAAATGAACAAGAATTGTGTGCATGTAGGTCAATAATGGGAATTCAAGTTTAAATGAACAGGAATGTTGTGCAAGTAGATCTAGTATGTGAATTCAAGTTTAAATGAACAGGAATTGTGTGCATGAAGATCTATTATGGGAACTCAAGTTTAAATGAACATGAAATTTTTGCATGTAGATCTATAATGGGAATTCAAGTTTAAATGAACAAGGATTGTGTGCATGTAGATCTATTATGGGAATTCAAGTTTAAATGAACAGGAATTGTGTGCATGTAGATCTATTATGGGAATTCAAGTTTAAATGAACAGGAATTGTGTGCATGTAGATCTATTATGGAAATTCAAGTGTAAATGAACAAGAATTATGTGCATGTAGATCTATTATGGGAATTCAAGTTTAAATGAACAAGAATTGTGTGCATGTAGGTCAATAATGGGAATTCAAGTTTAAATGAACAGGAATGTTGTGCAAGTAGATCTAGTATGTGAATTCAAGTTTATATGAACAGGAATTGTGTGCATGAAGATCTATTATGGGAATTCAAATTTAAATTAACATGAAATTTTTGCATGTAGATCTTTTATGGGAATTCAAGTTTAAATGAACAAGGATTGTGTGCATGTAGATCTATTATGGGAATTCAAGTTTAAATGAACAGGAATTGTGTGCATGTAGATCTATTATGGGAATTCATGTTTCAATGAACAGGATTTTTGTTCATGTAGGTCAATAATGGGAATTCAAGTTTAAATGAACAGGAATTTTGTGCAAGTAGATCTATTATGGGAATTCAAGTTTAAATGAACAGGAATTTTGTGCAAGTAGATCTAGTATGGGGATTCAAGTTTAAATGAACAGGAATTGTGTGCATGTAGATCTATTATGGGAATTCAAGTTTAAATGAACAGGAATTGTGTGCACGTAGATCTATTATGGAAGTTCAAGTTTAAATGAACAAGAATTTTGTGCAAGTAGATATAGTATGGGAAATTAAGTTTAAATGAACAGGAATATTCTGCACCTAGATCTATTATGGGAATTCAAGTTTAAATGAACAGGAATTTTTGCATGTAGATCTATTATGGGAATTCAAGTTTAAATGAACAGGAATTTTTGCATGTAGATCTATTATTTGAATTCAAGTTTCAATGAACAGGAATTTGTGCATGTAGATCTATTATTTGAATTCAATTTTCAATAACAGGAATTTTGTGCAAGTAGATCTTTTATGGGAATTCAAGGTTAAATGAACGGGAATTTTGTGCAAGGAGGTCTATTATGGGAATTCAAGTTTAAATGGACAGGAATTTTGTGCAAGTAGATCTATTATGGGAGTTTAAGTTTAAATGAACAGGAAATTTGTGCATGTAGTTCTATTATGGGAATTTAAGGTTCAATGAACAGGAAATTTGTGCAAGGAGATCTATTATGGGAATTCAAGTTTAAATGAACAGGAATTTTGTGCAAGTAGATCTGTTATGGGAATTCAAGATTAAATGAACAGGAATTTGTTGCATGTAGATCTATTATGGGAATTCAAGTTTAAATGAACAGGAATTTTGTGCAAGTAGATCTATTATGGGAATGCATGTTTAAATGAACAGGAAATTTGTGCATGTAGATCTTTTATGGGAATTCAAGTTTAAATAAACAGGAATTTTGTGTAAGTAGATCTGTTATGGGAATTCAAGTTTAAATGAACAGGAATTTGTTGCATGTAGATCTATTATGGGAAACCAAGTTTAAATGAACAGGAATTTTGTGCATGTAGATCTATTATGGGAATTCAAATTTAAATGAACAGGAATTTTGTGCAAGTAGATCTATTATGGGAATTCAGGGTTAAATGAACAGGAATTTTCTGGAAGTAGATCTAGGATGGGAATTTAAGTTTAAATGAACAGGAATTTTGTGCAAGTAGATCTATTATGGGAATTCAACTTTAAATGAACAGGAATTTGTTGCATGTAGATCTATTATGGAATTCAAGTTTAAATGAATAGGATTTTGTGCAAGTAGATCTAGGATGGGATTACAAGTTCATATGAACAGAAATTTTGTGCTAACTTTGTAATTAAGGTTCCAATAATCATGAATTTTGTGCAGGTCGAGTTAGCATGGGAATTCAAGTTGCAGTGATCACGAGTTATAATGCGTGCATTTCTCAATATTAGCCATAATGGTATTAGTAATTTAAAAACACCAGAATCTGAGTTTGATGCTGCTACAAAACAATACGTCGATGATAAAAAGATTCCAATCAGTAATGAAATAGTCACGCTCAAAACTGATTTTACCGCTCACGTGAATAGGTTTTTGAGTTTTCGCAGAAACATAAACAGAATTAATAACGAATTTTTTGGAAGTCAACCAAATGTTGACATAAAACTTACCGATATTAACACAAAACTCAACGATATTATTTGTGGAATTCCGGATATTGTTCAAAAAATGACCATGATTAAAATTCCTCACAAACAGATCATTAACATAGTGTACGTCGTCGGATCATACTTAGGTAGAATATGCATTAGTTTTCCCAGGGGGTTTGGTTTAGCAATTATGACATTTAATGGCCCCTCATTATCGCTTTCATTATCACATTCATTTTCCACATTTTCACAATGTTCCCTCAACTGTCTTATACGAGAGTTTATAATCTTTTTCTGTTCGTATTCATGAGATAATTCTAACTTAATTTTGTAAATAGCGTTGAAGAGAGGTACAAACAATTTTACCTGATTATCAGTGACTATTGCAAGTGACTTTAACATCCCCCTTGCATACTCTTCAAAAATTTTTAAACTGACGAAAGCGTAAATCTGTTGTGGTTTTTCAGTTGTTGTAATGGGTCAAAATCAAATAGAATCTATTCAGCATTAAGATTGTCAACATTGATACCGTTATGTTGTAATTTTTTAATAGCAGAAACAATGGCATTTATATTTTCAGTATTCATTATATTATATATATATATATATATATATATATATATATATATATATATATATATATATATATATATATATATATATATATATATATATATATATATATATATATATACATATATATATATATATATATATATGTATATATATATATATAATATAAAAATTAGCAAAATATGTAGCGCGAACTGACACTCGATATACCGTTCCAAGTTGATCAGATTAACCTAATGAAGTTCTTGTTCAGTGTACATGTTTACCCCTAGAAGTTCATAGGACATCCGTAACCGAAACTCTAGGAACTCAAAGAGTTGTTTATGCACGTGTAGGTCTTAGTGACCAATCATATATGCTTTGCAAGAGTTCCTAGACATCCGTTATCAAAACTCTACAAACTCAAAGGCTGATGGTCTTCGTGAACGAACCAAATTAGGTTTTGGTTTTGCGATTGTGTCTTTAGGAACGATACCTTGTGTGGGTACTCTTATAGTAGGTCACAATGTCACGATCTCGTATCACTTTCCGCTACATATTTTTGACGGCACAAACACATAACACATAATGATGATGATGATGATATCAACAAATGCCATCTTCACATTTGCACACCCATCCCATTGATCAACCAATGGGTGATTGACAAAAATGTCAAAACCCACCATGAGTTGACATAGTGGTGGGTGTGCGCACATGAAGATGGGTGGCTAAGCCCCAATAGATTATATTTCTTGGCATAAAATCGTCTCCCCGTAAACAATATCGTTCACTGGATTAGATCCCTGATCGGCTAGATCATAGATTCCGCACGCTACCAATCTAGCTATACCACACTTAATTGTTTTAGAAAAATTAGTTAATATATACTTACCTAGACCACAGTAGTCCTAAAAGATACAACAACCACAGTTTCTGGTATTTTATTTTTACAGTTTCCAGAAAATATATATGATTCTGCAAACGCGAATAAAATAAAATTCGCCCGTATAAAAGCCGTTTGATTAGTCAAGCGGATGTTATGTGTTCTTAAAATAGCTTTACACATGCGCAGTTGGCTACAAGGTTTACGTAATGCACTGCTGCCGCTTATACTACATTTTTGCTGTCACTTATCTAAGCCTATGTAGTATAGGATTGCAAACAGACAGACACGTACGCTATTGCTGGCTTCCACTGTTAAATTAATAAATTCTGAAAACAAAACGAACAGGGATAACTCTCCCCGTTTATAGAATCGGTTATATATATATTTCACATATTTGCATTTATTGTAATTAAATACAATAAATTCTAAGCTCGCTGTGTAATTAGGTCTGTTCACGGCTATTCTTAGTACGAATGCAAGTCTCTCTATTTAAAAATCATATATATATATATATATATATATATATATATATATATATATATATATATATATATATATATATATATATATATATATATATATATATATATATATATATATATATATATAAAGATATATAAAGATATATAAAGAACACACCATTGGGATTCTGCATTAAATCAATACTTTCGATGCTTATATTCTCTCTCTCTCTCTCTCTCTCTCTCTCTCTCTCTCTCTCTCTCTCTCTCTCTCTCTCTCTCTCTCTCTCTCTGTATGATTACGGTAAAATCGATATAACGGATCTAATTATAACAGCGAGCTTAGTTAGCCAAGTACTATTGACTATGCACTCTGTGAATCCTGCACGCGGATTTTGTGTCAAAACAAAGAATGCAGTACGCGGATTTTATATAAACAATGGGTAAAGTATTGTTTTATCAGTAGAGAATGAGTTGCCGAATTAGCATTGAAAAGACCACTGGTGGGTTTGTAAAACGTTACTATGTTATCAATCATGTGTGCGAACAAAAACTAATTAAATCTGATTAAGTAGAGAGTGTTTCATCATATCAAATGCAGTTTATGTATCTTTGTGGAGAACCATCTTATAATATTTTCTGAATGATATGTGCAGATTGCAAACTAAATAATATTATGTTCCTAACAATAAGCACAATACTGAAAAGTTTTATCCGTGCCTAGGTCTCGCTTAATTATCTAAGTACCTGAACATAATATTCTGTCCAAATTTTGAGGAATAAGTAGATCTAATAATACCATCAGCTGAACGTTTCACTGGAGGGGCGCTATGTTAAAATATTTACTAGCGGAATAAATTGACTTGAACATAATTTCTTCTCCAGATGATGCATTCACTGATTTAACAGGTTTTACAGTATACCTTGCAAAACCTGTGTTTCCAGATCTGCAGTTTTCACTTTGCGTGATAATACGTAAATTTTGAAGTGACTTGTCAAGTTTTTCGCCGTTTATGTGGTCAACTACATACCCGTCTTTGATCAGTCTCAAAAAACACTCGACCACAAATCTATGTGATAAATAATTTTTATTTCCTTTTGTATTAAACGCGAGATAACCAGCATTGTTAACAGTGCCTACTGTTTTTTTTTCAATCTGCAATTTCTATTGATGCCATTACGATTCGTTTCATAATTGGTTAGGATTGGATGAGGCACAAACTCATTTTGCTCCATTTATATAGTATAATTATTTTTTTCAATCATTGTTTTGAAATCTAGCTAGATAATTTTCTTCGTGCTTTATAATAGATTCAGAGTTATATTTTTTATCGTAATATCTTTTTAACTCCCTGTATCTTCTACCACCACATTGCGCAGAAAGGTTAGTCTTTCCTCGCACACCAACACCACACCATATACACTGTGCAGGTCCTAGACTCCCGTTTCTAACGCATTGCATATGATAACTACAGAAGAAGTTTACACAATTTTGGTTACACGGAGATGTGGGACCGATCTTAAGCCAGTGGCAATTATGATTTGGTTGAATCATATATAAATGATTAATACTTCAATTTAGATACATATTTGCCTTAATTATAATATGCAGGAATTAGCCGCAATTGAGCCTGCCGCCGCTAGATTTGATCTTGACAGGCTAAACAAATTTATTTTCTCGATGAAAGATCTAGCTTTAACAAATGCGAATATAACTAAACGCATTAGAGAAGCCAAGAAGTAGTTCCGCGATGATGGTGCAGTTCATGTGTGGTCCACATTCAGGATTGGAAATGATATATATGTTATGAATGACAAATGAGCAAGAGAACTCATTGATTACCTCGATGTTCGGAAATATATTATTTTAGTAAAATTTATTGTAAATACAGAGGATGATATTTGGATCATCCGAGACAAACGCGAATCCGTCCAGAAGTCAGGGAATAATATTATCCTTGGTAAAAATTCCAAACCAGGAATACTGACTGGAATAGACAAGCCGTATTAATAGCGATCTTATCCAGTAGCTGCTGTTGTATACGTGTTCTATCCGTTAAATGATAAACCTGACGTCCAGGATCTCAAGAAAATGAAACTGTCATCCTTGATTTCGTTAATAATAAACTGTGTAGCAGAGCGAGTTATAGAACACTTCACAAACGTGATAAGGAGAAACGGTTTAACAGATTTAAGGCGTAAAAAAATAAATATGTGAGCTGAGAAAGTTAAAGACACTGGAGCGTCTATCAATGACGTTGCTGAGCTAAAAAAGTTTTTCAGATTTCCAGTAACAGTGAAGATATTAACGGAGAGATTTTTTTTACAAACCAAAATATATAAAAAAAAGGAAACCATATAACAATCATTGATCATAACGCACATGCATGGACTAATGCTAAAACTGTATTTCCAATGTATTAGCCAATGTGACCCTGTTTCTGTGTGGTTGTTTCAGAGTTCTGAATGTGATCATTATGATCAGTTTGTACGGTCTAACCGTGATATTTATCGTACAGAATCTCTTTATAAGGAAATGGAAAAACCTTGCGCTGAAATATACTTCTGACAATGTCAAAGTTAGACAGCTACTAAGTAATTGTTTTACCGTACCATCGCTTGCTGCTCATTTCGCTCAGGAGAAAAACTCGAGGAAACAGACACGATTAGATTTTCTTGAAGACGTCGTGAGAGGTTGTATCGAATACGGACACGGTGGATTGTGGAATAGTAAATATAATTACAACGACGTTATCTCAGTTGATATGGTAGCGTGTTATCCTGGGAGTTTTCTTGGATATGGAGAGTGTTCTAAATACTCTAATAGATTTGGACATCCTACACAAGACATGACCAGAGTTACGATAAATGGACCATTACCAGATTTTGACTTAACAGGATTTGCTTATGTAGAGTCGTTTGAGTTTAGAGAAGGTCTCCATCCGATTGTTTATGCGTGGTTTGGAAAACATTTTTCAGAAAAATGTTGAGCTCCAATAGTTTTGCTAAGATATATGCTCGATGCTGGAATTTTAATATAGTTGAAAGTATCTGAAGCTATTATATCATATCGCGTGTAAAAGCAAGTTTGGTTGCCAGAACCTGCTAAACACGATGAGAAACTTGCAAAAGATCTCGGTAGAAAAATAATCGGTAAGTTTACACAAGCAGGATCAAATGATCATAAACGAACTTGTACAAGATTGATCATGGACGATGCTGAACTCGATTTTATAATCGCTGATACGATGGAGAAAAACACATTTATAAGTCGATGATTTATCAGACTTATTTATCAGACAAAACAAAACTAGGTACCATTGTGAGCTATACTGATGGCGAGTCAATGCAGTTTACTCATCTAAGATCTTCGATGCTAGCTTATGTTTCGGTAAATCTATTATCGATGATAAAGAGATTTCCTCGTTACGCTGATAAGAGTTGCGACAGATTCATTTTAAGTACAGAAAAATATAAAGATTCATTAAATCTCTGTAATGGTGAACGTGGAGGATAAAACAAGAAAATATACTTAATTATTGTGACTCTGCCTATGTTGAAATTGAGGAAACATGTTACAAAATAATCAAGTATCAAAATCATCTGCGTCAACCGTGTATGATCCTGTATCTAGATGTAAGACCGTTTATCTTAATGGGTGTGGAGGTTCAGGTAAAAGAACACGCGCGATTAATTTATTCATGAGTTTAGATATGATTGTCTTAACATCAACGCACAAACTCGCCAGGGAAATAAAGCAACGAGATGTCAAGTCGTGTACATATCATAGTTTCTTTAGATGGAGCGGAAATACAAGGACCCCATCACGAAAGGGTGAAAAATATATACCTAAATTTATCATATGGGACCAGATATGCACGGTGCTTCTGGAGGTATTGCAAATATTTCTTGATTGGCTGTTACTAAAGAATACCGCTGTGATTATGTTTGGTGATCATGGTCAACCACCACCCTTTGTTAGGCAGTCTCCACATGAGTGGCTAAAAAACAATGTAGATTATTATGAAGAAATATCTGATGATCATAGAGCTGTTGATGAATCGCTGAAAGAATTTAGATACTTATACTCTGCAGAATATTTATTATACCTGTGTTCAGGGGACATGGATATGAATAAATTTAAAAATTTCTTTTCTAATGTACAGTCTGTTCCGTTTGGATTTATAATGATAAATCTACATGATCCAATATCAACATATTGTGTAGGTCTGGATAAAATCTTTGGTTAATCTCCCCTGTCAAAGTCAGGAGCAGCAGAGATGATGAAGGACAACAATTGAGTCGCTTTTTGAGTAAACAAAATCGTCTTACAAACTCAGGAAAAAATACGTCAACAATAGTATAACAAAAATAAGCTAACCTAAACGATTTTATTATACGGTTAAATACATAACCGTGAGGAAATATTTTCAGTTAGAGACTTTGGTTTAGCGTTGTTGACCTTTTTTTCAGCTTCTGCAGGAACCTTTATTTTTCGATAATGATTCGAGCAAAATTTAGTTGAATCAGCCTCTCTGCTGCTAATATACTTACCACTTTGGTACGTGAAACATTTCATGAGTAAAGAAAACGGTGGCGCCGTCTTATCCGGAAAAGTAATACATATTTAACAGCATGACAACACAGGGAGACAAATGCTTGTGTGGTCATTTATTTGCGCGTGTCTGAGAGAGAGAGAGAGAGAGAGAGAGAGAGAGAGAGAGAGAGAGAGAGAGAGAGAGAGAGAGAGAGAGAGAGGGGGGGGAGAGAATTTTAAGATTGCTGTTCAATCGCAGTCACACTAAGCACCCGTGCTTTAAGTCTGTTATTTCATATTCAGAAATGATTTTGAAGTACATTTGAAGGTCATTGTCAGAAAAGTTTGAAAAACAACTTGTGTTATTTTTTATCTACAAAATTACAATATTACATGAAAATTATAGTTTGATTGATGTA
The DNA here is from genome assembly GCA_016746295.1 of Potamilus streckersoni. NCBI lineage: Eukaryota > Metazoa > Mollusca > Bivalvia > Unionida > Unionidae > Potamilus > Potamilus streckersoni. Next base: position 1,850,214 of record JAEAOA010001198.1, read on the forward strand.
TATCTGTTCTAGATTGACAAGTCCGTAAAGTTTGGTAATAACGAGATGCATTAAAGTTATTTATTTAAGTTTATTGAAATCTATCTACTTCTCTAAAGTGTTTAAGCGACATGGTCTGCTTGTTGTTCGTTATCTCTAGACACACACACACACACACACACACACATATATATATATATATATATATATATATATATATATATATATATATATATATATATATATATATATATATATATATATATATATATATATATATATATATATATATATATATATATATATATATATATAAGAATCATTGATACATACTAGTAAATATAGTGATGCATACTCACAAATAGAAGTTCTATAGTACTAGTAGGATATGTAGGTACTGGCAGATTATTGATGCTTAAGTACTGGTAGAAGTAATGATTCATGTTAGGTATTAGTAGAAGCATTGATACGTAATTACTAGTAATCATTGATACATAAGTACTAGTAGACAAATTGATACATACGAACTAGCAGTACATTCATGTTTTACATTAAAGTACATGGAGAAATCCTATGTATACAGAACTCTGCCTACTGGACAAAATAATTATTTTCATCCGATTTTTTTTAGTATCAAATTACCAGTGAACGTACTGAATAAAACTGTGTTTTGTCCGGAAGTTTTATAACACATGATCAAACATATATCACATGATCAAATAATGCAACAGATAGAAAGGTACACAAATTTGCACTATACTGTGGAAAGGATATATTATCAAATTTCATGACTGATACTTCCGCTTTAAATATCTCTGAAAGCTGAATGTTAATCCATTATATCGTCAAATAAAACCCTTAAAATTTCAAACGTCCTAAAATATTTGTCTATTCCGTGAGACATAGAAAGCTTTTGAGCATTTTGTTTTGGCTAATTTTCCTAAACTAAAGCCCATGTTGTAATAATGCGAAGAGCAATACCCGACTGACATAACACTGCAACGATTTCAAACATTCAACATCCGCTCGCTTGGTATTATATAGCCATAGTTCATACTAAAATGTTTCCAATTCTGCAAATGCTGATTTGGGCAAGAAAAAGCTCGACGCTCATATATTTGTTTCTATTGCGTTTAAAGTAATTATCAATTACAACCCATCATATACACAGAATTCATGTTTTTCACCACATCAACATACATGCGATTAATTAATTTCCAAGCTCGTATTGACATTTGATTGTGATTGCATTATGACACAGAAGATGGCGTTCCAAACAATGTGTGAACAAATCCCAGTTCCACGGAAATCTGGTTTATCACTATAGCGTTTTACACTCGATATTGACGATATTTTCTCATTTAAGCAAGCTTATATGTCATAAACTTGAATGCATACGTTCTTGTTGTGTTCTTTATGAATTAATGCAATGATCATTTTAGCAGGATGGTGATCCAAAAATTATGACTGATTATTGAGGCAGAACTTCGAATACAGCAGCAATTCACACTGGTTTCATTCCTTTCCGCTCCTGTTTAGAAGTTGTGTAGTCGATCCATAATCTATACAAATAAGTTAGAAAGATTGATAATGACACCGGTACTGATCTGATATCAAATATGGCTGCCGCAGCAGCCATCATGAAAATATTGTTATCGCTACTCCTCCTGAATGAATGGACATCGATATATAAATTTCAACTAAAGATGTATAAGTCTGCCCGTGTTGTCCAAAGAGAGCATGATGCCTATCCGAAATATGATATTTTCCATATGACGACCAGCTTCAACATCCTGTTATTACCGTTTCACCTGAACTAATAGTCCTATCAAAGTGGGCTTTCAACAACAACAACAAAACTTCTTATGACGTCCTGTAGATCCTAAATAAATCTGGCAAAAATCTGAAATATAATACGTCGGTCATGGGTCAAATCGTGACGCTCATGATATGATTGCTTCCCCTGATTGGATAATTACATCTAGATCCAATTTAAACTTAATGACCTCTTATGTCCGGCCGGTGCTTGGTACTTCGGACATACTTTGAAGCCCGTACTTGTGACATACCTTAAGGCTTTTATTGACTGTCTTAAAAGACACTGCTTCTCCGGACCTGTGTTTTCGATAAAAGATTTCTTATTTTGTTTAGTAAGTCTAAGTTAGTCCAAGATTAAAATGACACCGTGCAATGGTGGCCTTCTTGAAAGTCTTGTTTTGATTACTCCTCTTGACTGGATGGTCATATCAACATGGGTTTTTACCAATACACCTACACATAGTTAGTAGTACATATACATTATGCCAAAGTGTCTTATCACAATTTTTTGAACCTTTAAACATATTTTTTATTCCAAACTGATGGCCACACCAGTATTTAATAGCAAACAACATCTGCAATTTGTAAATATTTCTATCTTAAATGATCAATATCTTAGAATGAAATTTGGTATCTTGACTGACATCGTGAATCTCTTTATATGGTTGAAGCAGCTTTTTCAGATGACCATATGTATATATATATATATATATATATATATATATATATATATATATATATATATATATATATATATATATATATATATACATATATATATATATATATATATATATATATATATATATATATATATATATATATATATATATATGCGAGTGTTTGTGTGTGTGTGTAGGTAAGTACCTCTGTTCAATGTATAGTTTCAAAGTGTTGTACCAATTGCAGAGAGATATATGTGCAGATATGGATTGACAGATAGATGCATCCACGATTGGAACATTTTCCATATTTCCATTATTTCTTGACATACTATAAGCACGTCATTTGCTTGGACATCAATCTGCTCCAGGTTGCTTTCTTGCATACCTAGCAAAATTAATTGATAATCTGACATGCTCTAAGCAACACCTATCTGCCATTACTTCAGGGGAAACTTCTGATTTGCTTTAAGCAACGCCTATCTACCGTTACTTCAGGAGGAACTTCTGACTTGCTCTAAGCAACACCTATCTACCGTTAGTTCAGGAGGAACTTCAGACTTGCTCTAAGCAACACCTATCTGCCGTTACTTCAGGAAGAACTTCTGACTTGCTCTAAGCAACGCCTATCTACCGTTAGTTCAGGAAAAACTTCTGACTTGCTCTAAGCAACACCTATCTCCAGTTACTTCAGGAGGAACTTCTGACTTGTTCTAAGCAACACCTATCTGCCGTTACTTCAGGAGGAACTTCTGACTTGCTCTAAGCAACACTTATCTGCCGTTATATCAGGAGGAACTTCTGACTTGCTCTAAGCAACACTTATCTGCCGTTACTTCAGGAGAAACTTCTTACTTGCTTTAAGCAACACCTATCTGCCGTTACTTCAGGAGGAACTTCTGACTTGCTTTAAGCAATGCCTATCCGCCGTTTATTCAGGAGGAACTTCTGACTTGCTCTAAGCAACACCTATCTGCCGTTACATCAGGAGGAACTTCTGACTTGCTCTAAGCAACACCTATCTGCCGTTACTTTAGGAGAAACTTCTGACTTGCTCTAAACAACACCTATCTGCCGTTACTTCAGGAGGATTTTCTGACTTGCTCTAAGTAATGCCTATCCGCCGTTTATTCAGGAGGAACTTCTGACTTGCTCTAAGCAACACCTATATGCCGTTACATCAGGATGAACTTCTGACTTGCTCTAAGCAACGCCTATTTGCCGTTAATTCAGGAGGCACTTCTGACTTGCTCTAAGCAACACTTATCCTCCGTTAATGCAGGAAAATCTTCTAACTTGCTCTAAGCAACACCTCTCCGCCGTTACTTCAGGAGGAGCTTAACCACTGCATTGTTCTGGATGAAAGGGATCTGCTGCAAATCTCACCTCACGAATGAGACAAATTGAATGAATTATTCTTGGAAAGGTCGATGATATCATTCTCAAGACAACATAATGGTTTTTGTTCTAAAGGAAAGGAGCTGGTATTTATGTGGTACATTTTATGCCATTTATAACAAGAATAAGTCTTCTGTTTGACGGTAATATAAACTATATTTTACAATATATAAGAACATTACCGTGAGAATGTCAGCGACGTTGCGAAGGTTAGGAGAAGATATGAGTAAGATATACACGTAGATATTGTGTTTCTTATAAAAAAATATAAACAACACGTTTTATTCAGCTTTCTTTTTTAAAAAAAAGAGCCACCTTTGAAACTTTGTCTTCCTCTTGTCCTTCTTTTTGTGTGGCTGATTCGCTTTGGAATTTCTGGTGGTTTCTTTCTCCTTTACTTCTCCATCAGATACGACTACCTCGTTTTCTCCTGTAGCCAAAGAATCGACAGATAGATAGCTTTCGTCGAAGGCAATTTGTGAAGAGCCAAAAGATGTGTCGTTTTGATACGATATAGAACGACTATGAAACTCTTCCGAACATATTTTAATTGATGCATCCTTCACTGACTGTTTGTCCTTGTCAATTTGAAGAGAACGACTTTCCTCAACAGTAGGAATGGATTTACAAAAACGACCGTTTTCTGCTTGCTTCATTCCCATCGGTGGGTATGTAGTACGTAGAGATGAATAGCTTTCGTTGTTTTGCCCATCGGACCTCGTTTGGAAACATTGATGCCCAGTTAGCGGGTAACTGTAGCTACGGTTAAACAGGATGCATTCTCTTCGAAGGGGTCCTTTCGGTGAAAACGACGGTCTGAATTGTCTTGATTGTTGGACCCAATACTGGAGAGAATCGTCTTCGTACATATCTATTTCTTTAAGCCCTTTTACCACATTCGGCCAAAAAGTGTTATTGTGGCAATGGACTGGAACTAGACGCCGTCTCTTGCCAGCTGAAAAGAAATAGGAGAAAGATTATTTCCACCATCTAGCAGTATATTAAGATTTTTAACATTTCTAAAGATGCCGCTTTATTATTTGTGATTGTGGGAACCCGCTTTAAAACTTAAACGAAAAAAAAAACAAAGATAAATGCATTCATTGTTTTGGAAAGTTAAATTTTATATCGGTCACACCATGCTTTTATACATTGGTCTTATTTCTAATAATACTAAAAGAAAAGCCTAAAGTTTATGCGGAGCAAACAGTAAATATATCTAGATAAAAATGGAGATAAGTCAACTCGAACATGTACATCATCTGCTTAAAACTGAACGGTACATCTAAATACGTATACCATCAATTTCAACGTCAACAGATGCAAAAAGAAACACTAAATCCATAGTTCTACTACTACTACTACTACTACTACTACTACTACTACTACTAATAATAATAATAATAATAATAATAATAATAATAATAATAATAATAATAATAATAATAATAATTAATAAAGTTTTAAGCCCTTTCCAATTCTATATTAGCTACTTTTACATACCTTTCTAAACACCTATACTCTTTTAAACACCTATACTTTTCAAATGCCGGTACTTTTTAAGTACCTATACCTATTTAAACACCTCCACGTTTTCAACATATGTGCATTTTAACACCTATACATTTTATACAACTGAGATCACATCAGAGATTATTTGCCAATGTTTTCTATAATACTGCACTATATATTCTAATTTTTTTGCATTTCATTTTCCAAAGACTTTCTCACTCTTTGTTCAAGATTACTTTTTGTTGGATCTGTTGTTTCCTAACAGCATTTTATAGTTCTTCAATTTCTTTTTCATACGTTTCAACGACAGATTTAGTAAGTTTTCTTTAAACAACTATTTCCACAACTACTTATGCAACATTTACATAACATCCTATTTTTTTTCTATTGTGGGCTCAAATTATCTGCTTTTAGTTTTAACATAGTTATTACCAGTAATCGCTTCTGATTATGCCGGGAATTTATGCCCTATAATCTAGTAAGATTCATTCATGGATTCCGCAGTAGGGAACATGCATTGGTTTCTTGCTGTGCTCATATTAGTATCTTTAAATGACTTCGAATTTGGACGGTAAGTAAATCAAGAATTTTAAATTTTTGTAAATAGAAAAGATGCTTTGTTTCCAAAACATGACAGGATGTTATAATTTGCATTGAGGCATCAATGCCTACAATTCTTATCCAATATCAATGGTGTGCAATCCTGAACTAAATGATAACTGTAACCAAAAGAATATATATTTCAACGCATTGTTGTCATTTAAGTTAGGTTTGTATCTATGCTCTCAAAGTTCTATTTAAATGTTTTTAGAAATATGGAGTTCAAAAGACAAACTGAGAAAAGGAATTTGAACACGCTAAAAATTTATTGATAAATAATATGTATTATTCGCTTCATTGGCCATACAGCTGTGTCTTTAACCACACTGGTTACCATTGTCATTACTTTATGAGTCTCGTTCTATCAAGCCTGATATCGAAATTAAATTAAGCACAACCATTACAGATTTCTTCGCTAATCATTGTATATTGTCAAACATATGGTCTTGCGATTTTTTATCATCCTTTGATATCATTTTATCTTGTCTAGATTTCTTGACTAGTTCTTGTTCAGAGAAAATATTTTCTCTGTTGTTCACGATCAGGCTCAAATATATCAAACGATAAAGATGGAATAACATGATTATTGTCATCAACACTGATCCCTTCAGGTTTTTGTGAGATTCAGCCATATACAAAACAAGTAAATTAATGGAACGCCTCGAAGCTTTCATGGTGTGTTTGATTTGACGAGTTGCTTAAATGCTAAAACGTGCCTTCATTCATGTCTGATTGATGTGATGCCTAAATGCTGATATGGTAAAAGTATGACCATGTTAATACATTGAAAGTTTTCTCAATGTTCTATCTTTGTTTCGTATACTTTGATCGGTTTCACCTTTTTGACATTTTCTTCTTTCTCCATCTCCAAAGTTTGTTGTGTGTCTGTATTTCTTCTTTCCGCAAAGCTTTGTATAAGAAAAGATGTGGTGAGCTTGGTCATGCATTTCACTTCTAAGCATCAATGATACTATATGTATCTCCAAGACGATTTAAAGATAGTCTTCATTCATGACAGTAAAACTGCCGTCATCTTGAAGCTTTCCTTGTTCGCTTATTGGCATTCTAAAACATTGTTTAGCTCACGTTCCAGAGTTTGGTGTCAAATACAAGGAAGTTAAACAAGCACATAACAAAATGAAAACACTATTAACAAGAACCGAAAATCTTAAAAATAAATATCAAAACAGCCAAGCAGGATTAAAATTGGAAGGGAAATTGTTTAACGTTTACAGGAATTTGCAAAATGTGAAATCTTAATGTTTAAAGAAAGAGTCTCATATCTATCTAATTGTTCCCTACAAGTGTTCTAGTTCTGGTAATAGCTGTATACTTCTTGTTGTTGATAGTAGTAGTAGTAGTAGTAGTAGTAGTAGTAGTAGTAGTAGTAGTAGTAGCAGTAGTATTATTTGTAAGATCAGTTGTATTTGTGGTAGTCGCAACGGCTTGATGATGGTGGAAGTGGTAATGTAATATTGGTGTTACTGTTGTTGTTGCTGCAGCTGTTGTTCTTGTTGTTTCTCACCAACATCCAGATGCTTGGCGTATTGGAGCGCAAAGTCCATATTTGCATTGGTGAAATTGTCAGTCTCTGGAAGAAACACCAGTACCTTCCCATCGCATCTGTGGACAAAAAGGATACAACGTTTTTCTGTATTTAGGCATATATAAGAGCTGTAGAATTTGTTATCTACTGTAAAATATTATGAGGACCAATTAGTTTGGCAGTGGATACACAATGAGTCAATTGGAATACTTTTCGGTACCAAAACAATAACCAATTCCCTCATATATTTTGAACCAAAGAAGTATATACACATAGTTGTTTCTTATTTGAAGCAAAACAGAAATATTATTAAAAAATTAAGTTCTGAATCTTAACGTGAATAATTTTTCAAAACCTTGTCCACTTAAAGAAAGTTTCAAAATAAATATGGTTAAGACAAAGCCCTGGTATATGGACAGCTAAATTGTCAACATTAAAATCAGAGTAAAAGACTATGTAAGAAACTCAGCCCCGAAATCATAGGAAAATATCAGCAGCAGCAAGAGATATATACAGAAATCAAAATGGTTTACAACCATATGGGAAAGGTCCAGCTTGCATGCTCGATTTGATTGTTAAAGGAAAATAAAATGTATTCTGAACAGTTTGGATAATCAGTGATAGTTTCTTATCAATATAACGATATATCAATCGATCGCGCTTTAGTGGTTAGATGGTCCGACTCGGGTTAGATCCCAGATCGAGTCATACGAAACACTTACAGAAGTGGTGCTAACAGCTGTCTCGCTTGGCGTTCAGCATTAAGAGGTTAGTGCTAGAAGTGTTCTGCCTGGTGACAGGAAACATTGACTGGGTGGAACATGAATCTGCATGTCAGCGGCATGATGCCCCAGATCTAATCATCACTATGAACTGCCACGCTACAGACATCGTAGAGAAATGACTGAAAAATTGCTGAAGCTACGTTAAATATCCAGATCACACACACACACACACACACACACACACACACACAGAGTTCACTTTTTAAGTGCCAACATGAAGTAGCACTCATTTACCTCTTTTCAATAATTTCCGCCAGAGCATCATTTTCATACGATCCGGGCAATATGTCAAAGTATGGGTCAAAGAAGATCAAGTACGGGTTAATCTGGTTCATCCTGGTGACAAATCTCATCACGATCTCACGCGATTTTATGTCGTATATTAAACATGCGCTGAAATGGACCGCTCCACCCTGTTGTACTGAAACAGAAATGAAATTAATATTGTGTTTGATCAGTAAATCACACAATCATTGTCGCAATCATTTTTACCTTTAGTTATAAAAGCATCAGACATAGAAAAGCTGAACAAACATCACTATCATCAGCTCTAGAAGTAACGAAATCAACATAAATATATCACGAACAATAGCACAAAAAGAAAATTGATGATAAGCACAATTCATAGGTAACCACTATTACGTTACAGTGGTATACAGTCTTAATAATTGCTCAGGTTGTTAGAATATTACCAATTAGTTTTAGCTGGAATATGAAACTTGTTGCAGGAGGACTACAGGACTTGAAATGAGAACAAAATAATTGGTGTCAGATATGTCTTTTAAAAAATCTCTATGACGATTAAGAATCTATAAAGGATAACGTTTCGTTCATGATTACTGGTACAACGTTCTCTTTCATGACGCTTTGTGTTATTGTGTTATATGAGAGAGAGAGAGAGAGAGAGAGAGAGAGAGAGAGAGAGAGAGAGAGAGAGAGAGAGAGAGAGAGAGAGAGAGAGAGACAGACAGACAGACAGACAGAGAGACAGAGAGACAGAGACAGAGACAGAGACATGTCGATTACCATCGTAGGTTGTCAGGTATTCGTCATACTCTGAAATGTGTTTTAAAACAATACAAATGTAATAGCATATGCACACACCTGGACTCAGCATGGCTGGTGTATCAGCTGACAAGATAGATTTCTATGGAACACTACTGATACACTTTCCATATATTTTTATATTTATTTCAAAGGTGGATTTCTATTTTTTGCATCTCTTTCAATTATAAAATATGTATTCAAAGAAACAATTAATAACTATATTTTATATGACCCTATTTTATTTAATTAAAAATTCCTACAGCTTCAAACTAATTATTTGCTATTGTCAAGGTTCAAAACATAATTTGATGAAATGAAAATAATACTGAGGAAATGTTAGTCAAAGAAATAATAATAATAATAATAATAATAATAATAATAATAATAATAATAATAATAATAATAATAATAATAATAATAATTTTACGTTCACTGTAGACCTATACGAACTTCCTTTCTATATTCATTGTCTTTTACTGAATATAACAAAGACTGTCTGTTCCGCATTACCTGGAGACGGTATGGAGCCCGCCATGTTCGATGCTACCTCAGAAATGTATCAGTTTCATTCGAAGCCCGTGGAAATCTAAAACGGAATTGGCATTTTTAAAAAAATATGACGAATCAGTAAAAACATTTGACAATTTAATGGTATGTTCATCAGCAGATAGCTGCCTGAAAAGGTCATTGTTCACATATTTGCTTCAAACTTCTGAAGACCAAGATTCGGCCTATGTATGTATGTATGTATGTATGTATGTATGTATGTATGTATGTATGTATGTATGTATGTATGTATGTATGTATGTATGTATGTATGTATGTATGTATGTATGTATGTATGTATGTATGTATGTATGTATGTATGTATGTATCTATGTAAAATTCATGCTTGCATGCATGCATGTATGTATGTATGTACGTACTTACGCATGGGTGTGTGTGTGTGTGCGCGCTCGTGAGTGCTTGTATGTCTAGTCTCCTACAGTCAGCTCCCAATGATAAACGTGTCGTCTTTCGGATTAGTCGCAAACAAGATTTCCATGTGTAGACGTCTTATGTCTATTTAAGATTGAGATGTTTCCTCTTGCATGGTATCCCGTTATAATGTAAATATCTTCGAGCCCGATTGGGTCTTTTTTCGGATGCGAGACATGCTAAAGACTTGCGCAGCCTCGTCGACTTTAAAGTCTTCCTTAGCGTCAACACGATATACCACTTACGGTCTAGGTTATTGGGAATAGTGTAGGGACTATAGATGGGGTTATTGGGAATAGTGTAGGGACTATAGATGGGGTTATTGGGAATAGTGTACGGACTATAGATGGGGTTACTGGGAATAGTGTACGGACTATAGATGGAGTCGGTAGGGGTGGATGGTATATTCAAGCATCGCTTGTACTGTTATGTATCGGTTTGTATTATTTCGGAAGGAGGATCATCCCCTTGTTCCTCAGCCTCATCATGTCTTTAATAAGGTAATATAATAACAATATAAAAAATACAAAGGGTATAACTTCAAATAATTCCCATGTGAAACTTTTTAAGTGGACATACTTATTACTGAAGAGTTTTCGGGGACTCTTGTGGAAGGAAATTCGTGTTTCAGAAATGAAATTGCAATAACATGTGAACAAAAAAAACCCAGCGATTTCAGTTTACAGCTAGCAGATTGTTGCTTTACGAGAATAAGGGAGAACAAATAATGACAGAAGATTTATACCTCGGAGTTTCCGAGGTTGCGTCTGTCTTGTAGAATAAATGACAAATTCGATGTGTCATTTACTAGAACCTCTTCACAAAGTATATGTAAGGACTAACCAACGTATTTATGTTGCATTATTATGTGCTTCCTTCAGGTCTTGTTGCTGAGTGATCGAATTCTAGCGGTTATGGTTATTTCAGTGAAAGGTCGTACGTTAATCAAAATGGGTCCTCGGTTGCTTATAAAATCTGGAAAGGATTTGTCAGAAGTTGAGGTTTTAGAAATACCGGATGTTGATATAGATCTGATCTAAGGGAGGTAACAACGACAGAACGACCTCGTTTAGGTGACAAACGCCTACTTGTCCAGCAAGCCAAGTTGGACATAAAACACAATAAATCTAAAATACCTTTAAAGATGACTTCACGGTGAAACTCTTGTCAAACCAACGTGCAATGGAACACATATTTCACTTCCGGATCATCACCAAGACCTTATTATTAACTGTATACTATCGCCGAAACTCACACAGACAACCACACCATGAGTTCCTATTCTAAAGAATAAACAAATGCCTTTAAATCCATACCATGAATGCCTAAATCTAACTCTTGTATCACAACCAATAGGAGAAAGGAAAACAAGTTCTAAAAATAAACTGAAACTGCATTTGTGGGTACTGAACCGGAACTATTAATTGTGACCTCATTCCTGACAATATGCAGTCTGTGATATGTAGAGATGTCAGAGTATGTTTTCAAAAAAAATATTAGTGGAAGGGATGGGGTCGCTAGTCTTTGTGTTAGAATCTCCTTGTCTCTGGGTCACGTTATCCGACTGCGGAAGAGAGTGTCGCGTCTCATCCATAGAGAATATCGGTGGGGAGAACTTTTGTAGCAGTGTATTTGCCGAAATGTGTTTTCTGGCCGATTGTTGTTGTTTCGGGACGCATCTGGCACTCCAAAGTCCAAAATTGGTCCTAAAATACTTATCACATCCACACCGTCAGATATCAAATTTCTATAAGGAATTTTCATGCAATTTTGAACTGAAGTCCATTAAATGTTGACTCTGTTCTCAGTTCCGAAAGTACAATGACATTGGGTTTACAACGCTGAATGAAATCGTGGAAGCTATGCTATTTTTCACCGAAGTTTGACGTCACTTCTCCTCAACGTTTTTTTGATGTTGAATGGCTCGAATGACAGTGGAGAAAGGCCAAACTAACCTGGCAAAAAATCTATCCTAGTTCGGTTCATTGTCACTAGGGAGATAACGAAATTTGATAGTAGATAAAGAACATCAAGAATACAGTTTAAGAGTAAATTATAATCTAATTCTTCAATCCATTGATAATTTGGTTTTTGATAGGTGCTTTTATGCACAGTACAACAAGAAAGTTATCTACTGCTAAGACAACTGAAGTGAAGTGTATTGCTAAATAACACACCACATTAATTGATTCAGATTCCTCTGATGGAAGGATGCAAACCGGCGTCCTTTTGGTCGCTAACTACTGAGCCCCCACGGCTCAAATTAAATGTCTTTAAGTATACAAAATTCACCTTTTAACGAAGGACAATATTTAGCAAGATTTGATTCTGTCAATGATAAAGAACTTGCAAGTCACTGAGAAAATCAAATCAATTTGGTTTCATGATGGATCCATCGATTCATTGACTGATTGATTGAAAATAGATTGACCGGTGGGTGGATTGGTTGGTGAAAGGGTGGATGAATGGATTGATAGATATATGCAAATGCTGACTGATTCAATATCCTGTACTTATACATCAAGTTAAAAATTTAAAAAGGTGGAAATATGTGGATGTGTTTTTACTTTAACAGAGCTGCTATTCGCTTTAATAGTTCTCTGTGTGCTCCGACATGAATCGTGAGAACATAATACAAGTCATATACGCAACACCCGTAATTAGCGAAGTGGAGATTCCATTCAAGGAATTCCCCTTCGCTTCCCAATTTTAGTTTTAGAAATCTTAGCAATATTTTCCCGAAAAATCATTTAGTCACGAGTCAACTATTTTTATATCGCTGACGTCAGGAACATGACAGTTTTGTTTACAAAATATCTATAATAAAGCCCTTTAATCGTTACGTTCCATTGACCTTTTTATTCTTGCATTGTTTTCAGAAAAAGGAAGCTACCCTCGACAGGTTTACTGAGTTTTCTCCGAGATTGCAACGCTTAATTGGTTTACAAAGCTGACAATGTTGTTGATACTGACTTACATGTAATAAATGGGTATTCTCCAAGACGGATCTCATTTTAGCCTAAAGGGGTAGCAAGTAGTGCTCCCTCTGTGTAGGGAAATAATTTAAAGGGGGCTTTAATGGCTCGCTTCAAACAATGTTAGGTACATTTTTTTCCCGTAACAATAAATGTGTGCTGTAAGACATTATATTTTATATGTGAAGGTGATGGGGGGTGGACACATTTCTCTGAATTATGATTTTGAGGCTTGTCTTCTCGATCGCTCCATCTGCGTACATATAAAATATACGTAGTAAAATTGTATCAATATAATGTTTAGGTCATAACAGTTTTAGAGGTATATACATAGCGTATGAATTAGACGAATAAGGAGGTTGAGAGTGAAATGTTCAAGCATACTTTGTTCCGAGATGTAACTATATATTTCTTTCATTTCAGATCGAGAATATATGTTCTCGTCATATTTGTAAATCATAATGATCATCGTCGTCGCATCATCATCATCGTCGTCATCTTTTATACACAATTATTAAATATCAATTACAATTTGCAAGACTTCCCTACAACAAACTCTCATATATAACTATTCCAGTGGTTAAAAATTCCTTTTATTAGGTTTCAGAGATTCTTGAGCAAGGAACTCCATGTTTCAGAGGACATTTCAACAGCATGGGAATGAAAGAAAACAACTTTTGTTGTGTACGACGAATCTAATGAGTGCGCTACAATAATAATGAAACAAAAATAAAAAATGCATTACATGTAATATTTTTCTTAATTATATATTTTTTGCTATCTACAATTATGGAAGGCTATATGATGTGGTCCATATCTGTCAGAAAGGCTTACTGAGATTTGCGTCAAGATAACTGATGCGGGGACATTCATTTTCTAAGAACACTGATATAGTTATGTAAACTTTAATGACTACAATTGTATTGTCAGGTCAGGTTTCCTGTCAGAGTTAATGAATCGGAAATAGCTTTCTCTAAAATTTGACCCGATTATTTAGTTTAGTTTATATTTTTGAAGCTGAGGATTAAAAAATACAAGAATATTCAAAATTAGGATTAGAATCTTCACTTACCTTAATGCGGCACTTCCTCGTCCCTATTAACCATAAAGCGGCAGGCAGTACAATTGATTCCATGTAGGTAGTACAGTGGTTATATGCAACGAAACAGGAAGGACAATAAGAATGACTATTCAGGTGATCATAGAAAATTGATACTTAAGAGCAGGTGGTTTTTGCATATAAGTAAAATTGGAGGGATTTGTAAAGACCCGTCTACCGTATTCTCTCGAAATTGTGCTTTACAAAGGTCACACACACACACACACACAGACACACACACACACACAAATACTAGGGTATGCTCACAAACATTCACAAGGATTTAGAATAGATTCATATATGTCATTATTTTGTAAAGACACATCTACAGTATTCTCTCGAAATTGTGCTTTACAAAGGTCACACACACACACACACACACACACAC
>JAEAOA010001198.1:1867500-1992500 GCA_016746295.1 Potamilus streckersoni
GATTCTCCTGGTAATTCATTTTCAAAATTAGGCTGGTTATGCCATATTTATATATTATGATATGCTCATTGTTTTCTCCGTTAACGTTGCATTAACATAATTGCTCCCTTAGCAGACTCTTTAGCATTTATTTTATATTTGTTTGTGGATCAACTAAACAAGCGGTTTCGTTCATTTGAAAATAAAGATGACAAAGTTAACGACGTGGACGAGTTCGATGAGTCACAAAATGAAATTTTCAAACATACAAACTTATGAACGTGATATTCGCAATGTCAGCAACAAGCACGAGAGACACAGTAATCACATAAACGGTTGTTTAGGAGAAATATTCGTAACGTTGCACATATAGAATGATTCAGACTACGACCAGTGCTCTCTAGGGTCTATACAAAAAGCAAGAAAAGAATACTGAGGCGAAGGACCGTCGCATATCTACCTGAGATGTACCATTTTGCAAGTCAGTCAAAGCCCTAAATTCGAGAAAAATTCAACTGAAAATTTTGCAGAAACTAAGAGCCTCAGAAACATTTAGCCAAGACGACGTAAAACTTATTTCTGCTGGTTAATTGGATAGTCACGCACCAGCTGCTTTGCAATTTTCCTTGTTTATTTTTATACGATGTTTGGCTAGGAATAGAAGACATATAATGTATTAAACAGATCATAGCTGGGGTCCCTCCAACAGCGAGCATGCAAATGACAAGGCATATATATATGTCTTCTTTAGCTGGTGATTAGAATGATAATAAATATAGTTACATTTGAGTATCTTGAATTTCCTTAAATGTGCTTTCTTAGTTCTGCAAATCCAAATAATATTACCCATGCCATGTAAAACCTAATACACAACGAAATGACTGCAATTTTGACTAAATTTCGAACTGAAATCGCATTCTCCTTATTGTACAGAATTTACCCAATAAATCTAGTTCATTAAAAGCAGAAAAGCAGAATTGAGTTGGATAAACAGGAAAACAAAATCCATCCAATCCAGAAAGGTTTTATCAATGTGTATTCATTCAAAATACGACACTATATTTCATTTTTAAGTAGACCAAAACGATTTCATTTAACAAAACTAATGTCGATTTCAGAAAGAAGATCAGTGGTTACTGAGATTTGTTGTGTGCGTATTATTATTGTTATTGTGA
Organism: Potamilus streckersoni; assembly: GCA_016746295.1. NCBI lineage: Eukaryota > Metazoa > Mollusca > Bivalvia > Unionida > Unionidae > Potamilus > Potamilus streckersoni. The sequence continues at coordinate 1,868,655 of JAEAOA010001198.1, forward strand.
ATTGTTTTCTCTATTGTCTGGTTGTGTATTTATTTTGAAATACAGCATAAATTAAAATGGTTTTTTTCTTTGTTTCTTGATGTGGATGTCTTTATTATGAGCCTTAGGAACTAAATAACGAATAATTAAAAAGGTTACTTCATTTGTATGGCAAAATATGAACCCCTTTTTTTGCTAATACTTCGCTTCTAAGCTTGTGCAGTATTACTCTGAAAAAATGCTTGTTCATATTTTGCCATACAAATCCAATAAGCCATATTTCAACGGTATGTTACTCAATATATACCATATTTCTACGGTCTATTTAGGGTTCCAAATACGGCGACGATATCCTTATATGGCATACAAAAATGAGGTTGTAACCTGAAGTAGGTATAAATTGAATTAATAGGGCAGACAATTCAAATGAAAACAAAAAAGAATCATTTTTGAGAAGGTAAACGATATTTATAAGTTACTGCATTTATATTGGAAAATAAGAACGAGATTTTCGGATGGATATACTGCACGACGTTGGGAGTGCAGTATATCCATCCGACCAAATGAGTTCATATTTTCCCACACAATTGAAGTAACTATTTTTATATGCACATTTTATTATTCTACCCAAGATTTATATATATATATATATATATATATATATATATATATATATATATATATATATATATATATATATATATATATATATATATATATATATAAACAAAAAATGCACTACAAGAAACAAAGTAACTGAGTGTATGCCGTATTCTAAACTAAATACACAAGCGTAGCTGCATCATTACACAACATCATTATTAATGAGCACGTAACTCCGCCAAGATAAATTTGAAGTTCGTTGTGCGCTAGATATACGTTTCGAAAGAAAATGACGTTTGGTCTACTTAAATTGAATTTTGCAGTCATATTGTGAATGAATGCGCATTGCAACATCTTTTCCATATGATCTGGAGTGAATACGTTTTGGTATTTTTATCGATTCGACGCAATTTGGTGATTATGGTCTGGATTTATCTACATGAAATAACTTACATCGGATTCCTGCAGCGTCTACGCCAATTATACATTAAATACATCGTATTGAAGCAGCGAGGCAGAAGTGTGTTGACATCGGCCTGTATGTTTCTGTTCTGTCATTGAATGATTCAAATCATAATGTGGGAAAAGTATGAAGATTTCAATTGAAATTATCGAAAAGATGCTGTGGAATTTATTGTTTATTTCATTTTGAGTGCAGTAAGGAGGATGTAACTGCACTTGGAATATACTTAAAATTACAGTACCATTTCGAAATATGTGATCAACCTTGAGAACCCATGACATGGCTCATGTAATTCGGATTTGCAGAACGAAGAAAGAACATTTGGAGGAAGTTCAAGACGTCAAACTGCAATCATATTTTTGACATTTGTATTAGCACCTAAAAAAGACGGATTATGTCTTATAACTTGAACGTTATTTGTAAGGACCCTGTCTGACGTCTATAACTAGTCCTAAATCTGAAACAGTGTACCAAAAAGTTAACGCGGAACGTACCATAGCTGCTAATATGTGGCAGTCCATGAAACATCTGCTTTTCTTCATTCAGACACAAATTGTTTGTTTACAATAGAAAATAAGTTCCTTTATTCACGTGAATTTAATAAATAAAAAAAAGCGCACGGGTGCAATATCGGAAAATACTGAGCATTTCTGACAATATAAATTAACGGAGAAACAAATGAGCATATAATAATACGTAATTATTTCTACAGTGATATACAGAAATTCTTGTATTGAGTAAGGTATATATTTAAATTCTTTAGTATGTGTGAGTTACATGCTCATGTTTTTTTTTTACTCTTTTCTCCCATTTTTCCCTTTTCCCTCTTTTTCCCCTTTTTCTTTCAGTGGGCTGAGAAAGCGACGGGTATGAAGCAAACCAAGCTGTTCCGTAGATACACATAGGTACATATTAGTACCCCGACCGCGAAGTACGAATTCTAACTTATACGAGTACTCTGTATGTATGTACTGTTCCTTACCGAAAATATGTAGCAAAAGCTTGACAAACTTAAGAAAATAAGAACTCTGTAAAATACTACCCAACAATCCCTTATTGCGCACACTTTTTGCGAGTTGTGAATATGTTTCCCATGATCGGAACCGTGAATTCAAGTGTGTTAATAATGTTATAAATTTGGAACAATGACAAAACCATGACGTTCTTTGCCCGATAACTTTGTATTTACACTACAATATATAGTACGTGTGTGCTGTTAACTAATGAATTATAATTTGTGAAAGTTATCAATATGTGACTATGCAAGAGGACGAAGTCATGGGGCACAGAAGAAGGTGACCTGTGGCAGTAATCGACAAAACCTCCATTAACATACGATATATATTATACATTAAATACGTCGTATTGAAGCAGCGAGGCAGAAGTGTGTTGGCTCTTTCTGAATTTGACGTGATAAATACAGTAACTGAGTGGATTTTGTTTATATACCTTTCGTTAAGGAAATTAATGATCGAAATGCTGCTATTCCCTGTTTCCTTATTTGTGCTCAGAGTTGTCTGCCGTCATCCATTTTCATGAATACACGCTCGAAGTCTGCCATGCTAACTATAATGCTTCATTAGCCACTAAGCAGAGTTTACTTATCACATATAGACTACTATATGCTGATGCAAGATGTTTTGAATAGATAATAATTTGCGAATTCAGCCATACAGAAATTATTTCTGGCACAAAGAGAGGCACCAGTTATAATCAATGTAGAATAACTATGATCATTAAGTACATTATGTAATAAGTAATATTATGAATGTCATGTTCGTGTTTCCCTCCACACACAGACCAATATGTGTGTGTGTGTATGTGTGTGCTTTAATATAAAATCAATAAGCGCTTGCTGGATTGGTGATCATTCAATTGCTCACAACTCTTCAAGAATAAGATGAACACATATTGACCCGTCCATCTGAGTTTCCATCGGTCAAATAAAATATTCATAGATGACAATCCCTATCTCGAGCAATCCCTATCTCGAGCAATCCCTATCTCGAGCTAAATAATCAACAACTTCACCACATATGCCCAAAAAATTGAATGTCATGTGCTGTTGTCAAATCCATGTTAAACATGCCTATACTACACATGCATGACACAACCGATGAAAGCTTATTTCGCATCATGACAAATCGGAAATGCTTAACTGATCTGACCATTGCGAGTAAATAAAGACGCGTGGCTTTTTGAAAGTTGTACAAAAAGTGGAAATCATTTCTGCGAGTTTTTTTCACTGGTAATAAAAGTTCTTTTCCCTTCCTTTTATTCATGTGCGTTCTCCAACTGTCTTTTGTAAAGCTATTTCTGATTTGGAAACTTCCACCACCACTACCACATCTCGTGGACCGGTTAAACTACAAGCAGAACCGCAATCGTTTAATAAACCAAGTCTCAGTGGATCTTTGAAAATCCTTTAAGGTCCGCTCTGGAAACATTGCCCAAAATACATGTAAAATAAAATAATGTGTTAAGAAAACCATCAAATATAACAGATGTGTGAATCAAATGAGTACGCATGGATTTTACTGGATTTAAACAATCCCCTCTGGTTGACTTTTTTAATTTTACCAGTCAATCTTAAACAAACAGAAATAGCATGCAAGCCTGTCAACCCACACACACACACACACACACACACACACACACATTTCTGAATACAGAAATATACAAAACAATATTGCCAAGATCCGTATACGTATAATTCAATCATTAAAATCAGTTGAATAATTATGTCATGCTTTTAAGTCTATCTGAGCCTTATGTCATGTTGCTGTAAAACACCCACCCCTGCAATGTTGGCATCAATAGTCAATGTGTCAGTCCGCGTACGCACTGTGTTAACGAAAACACACATTGACTTCTTTGGCAATATACACAATTTGAAGTGCTATATTAAAATCGAAGTTTCATAAAGTCACTGTCCTAAAATTACTGAAAAGTTTGAAGTGCTATATTAAAATCAAAGTTTCATAAACTCTCCTAAAATTATTGCAAAGTGTCGGAAATTCATTTCATCAACACAGTAATGCAGTGGTCAATAGCATTGACACAGACTGGAGAAACAAATCAAGTTTGTTTGTCTAAAAATATCATAAAAAGCAACTCTGGCCTTAGCTAAAGCGGGGTCCGATTATGGAAGATTTATGCGGGAGTCCTTGTGGACACGGCATTTGAAAATAAACTTTTAAACAAGATGAACTTGATATTGAACTTAAACTTTTGTTTCATCGCTTTAATCTTACTTTCTCTCTATCGGTATATTCTTAAAAATTATTAACACGCGGCGCCCCTGTTAGGGAGGGACCTGAATAGGCCGAATAGGACGATCCAACTAAGGCTGACCTTGAATAAAAGAAAATCTGCGATTTCCTTAGTTGATTTACATATAAGGATCTATTTCACTCATTAATTGGAAATATTTTGTACTGTTACTTCTAGTTTCGCCACTCGCGACAATACAATTTTTCCACTTCACTCGTGATATATTATATCTCAGAACAAAATATAGCCTCTAAAGGCAATCCGGATTACTTCGAACACATCTCCTATATATTTAAAGCACCATTCCTAAGTAGAATTAAAGACGATGAATGTTAAAGTGCTGTCTAGACGACTATGATGCTTCCTATTTACAACTGGGTATTTATAATCGGGGATGTGCAGTTGTGTCACTAAAATTGGGGTGGGGGTGGGGGTGGGGGTGGGGGTGGGGGTGGGTGCGGAAGGAACTTGTTACACCATCAGATTAGGTGTCACCAGAATGAATGTCTTTGAAAACAAAAATAATTTTTATACAGGATGGAGGCCCATGGGGGTGACACAAGGAGTTACTACACTAGGTGACACCAACCCTATTGTCGCCACTGGGATGTGTACATGGAGACAGGGTAAATACGGATGAGTTGGATGCAATTTTGAAAATGTTCACCAGTAATCGTACTAATATTGCTACTAATTATAACGATTACCATCATGGTAATGATGGCGACGACGATAACGATGATTGTCACAATATTAACAATTAGTGACAATACAGATGACGATAGCAGTAAGATGGAGAAGAAAAATTAAAAAGTATATGTATCTTGACTAAAGCCTTTGATAAAATATTTGATGAGAGAGAGAGCGAGAAAGAGAGAGAGAGAGAGAGAGAGAGAGAGAGAGAGAGAGAGAGAGAGAGAGAGAGAGAGAGAGAGAGAGAGAGAGAGAGAGGTCACTTTGGTGTGTAAGGTACATTAGCATGTGAAGGTTAAATCGTGCGGATGTAACATGAGCAAAGTATATTTCCCATGGATATTCCAAGGTAGTATCGAACATACAAATCTTGGATTAAGAATCTGATACTCTCCCAAAAGGAGGGGGCGGAGGGAGAGAGATTGAGTTTAGCATTATCTTATTTCTTTTTTTGAATCTTGTTTGCATTTTATGTGTAGGAATACTGGCATAATATTTTCAATCTTGTGCGTATAATCTCTCTGTGCGTGTGAGTGCGCATGTGTGCATGGGTGTTTGTTTCCTTAGCTACATCATATTCAATTGTCAAAAGTACACGCTATTTCGTTGTTCTAAATTACTTTGCTTTCTCCTTTGCTATGGTTGTACAGATCTGAGGATGAAGAATTCCTTCTGCAGCATTTCTAAGCTCCCCTGACCTACTATTTTGTGAATGCTGTTTGCAGAATTAGGAGTGATATGTGACATTTCGGGAAAAGTTATAGCTGTGGTATTGCAGCAGATCATCACATGGCTTCTTTTCAATGCCGTTGCTGGCTGCTATAGGGATACTGTTATCTAGGATTTGTAGAGTTAGTACCTTTAGATCCTCAATAGCGACAAGTCTCTAATTCTAATATGAAGCTGTATTTATCATAGGACAGCGATGAATTTTTATTCATTTCGTCCTTTAAGGTCAAATAGCAGTCTTCATCGCTTGCCCAATGAGAGGAGAAGCATGATCCAAGCCGTTAATACAAGCATGTGTTTATACCGTTTTCTCATTAGTGGGCGTCGTAGTTTCACAAATGCAGCGTTCAAATACTTGAGGTGGTTTCACTTGGTAGAAATCTTCTTTGTGGATGGCAGGGGGATTAAATGGACAATCCCGTAACCTTTAAAACTAATCATAATATTTTGCGCCGTGACTCTCTTTTCTCACTCATGCTACAAAATTTTTTATCTGCTTTGCTAACCTAACTTTTCCTATCGCAGTCTGGTTATCTCAGTCCGGTTGTTGCAGTGTTGGTGTCCACGCGCTACGAACAACTTTTAAAGATAAGACACCACTGTTGTGTTCTGCTGAGCATGTTAAACATGTTAAGATTTTTCCAACTTTGATAACATCCATTAAAAGCATTCTATCTCTCTCTCTCTCTCTCTCTCTCTCTCTCTCTCTCTCTCTCTCTCTCTCTCTCTCTCTCTCTCTCTCTCTCTCTCTCTCTCTCTCTCTCTCTCTCTCACACACACACACACACACACACACACCAAGTTGAGCCATTTATAGAGCTCCAGACACTCAGGTAATGCATATCACTGGCTACTTAAATACGGACCTTATCAAGAGCAAAACCCAGAAATGAGTTACGTCAAAATAGTTTCATTTAATTTTGTCAAGCACCCACAATCCACCCCAATAGAAGCAAACATAATAATGCCATTGCCAATGAAAATGCAATCACTTACCAATCGGAGTGGTTCATTCGTCAGTCCACCAGAAATGAGTTACGTCAAAATAGTTTCATTTAATTTTGTCAAGCACCCAAAGTCCATCCCAGTAGAAGCAAACATAATAATGCCATTTCAAATGAAAACACAAGCACTTACCAATCGGAGTGGTTCATTCGTCAGTCCACCAGAAATGAGTTACGTCAAAATAGTTTCATTTAATTTTGTCAAGCACCCAAAGACCATCCCAGTAGAAGCAAACATAATAATGCCACTGCAAATGAAAACGCAAGCACTTACCAATGGGAGTGGTTCATTCGTCAGTCCACCAGAAATGAGTTACGCCAAAATAGTTTCATTTAATTTTGTCAAGCACCCAAAGTCCATCCCAGTAGAAGCAAACATAAAAATGCCATTGCAAATGAAAACACAAGCACTTACTAATCGGAGTTGTTCATTCGTCAGTCCACCAGAAATGAGTTACGTCAAAATAGTTTCATTTAATTTTGTCAAGCACCCAAAGTCCATCCCAGTAGAAGCAAACATAATAATGCCACTGCAAATGAAAACGCAATCACTTACCAATCGGAGTGGTTCATTCGTCAGTCCACCAGAAATGAGTTACGTCAAAATAGTTTCATTTAATTTTGTCAAGCACCCAAAGTCCATCCCAGTAGAAGCAAACATAATAATGCCACTGCAAATGAAAACGCAATCACTTACCAATCGGAGTGGTTCATTCGTCAGTCCACCAGAAATGAGTTACGTCAAAATAGTTTCATTTAATTTTGTCAAGCACCCAAAGTTTATCCCAGTAGAAGCAAACATAATAATGCCACTGCAAATGAAAACGCAAGCACTTACCAATCGGAGTGGTTCATTCGTCAGTCCACTTGATATTCAACATTAGGATTTACATGTGTCATTGAACTAGTAATATCGATACTTGCCACAATTCCAGGACACTAGATATTATTTTTAAAAAATCATGAATATGAGATTTCCTTAGTCATTGCATGCTCCACTTCAAATGTACCCAGTGTACATATTGTACTACACAGCATGGTACCGTTGCCTACCATACAATATTTCCAAATTTGAATTGATGAAACCTAATTTGTAATCGAATAAAATATATTAATTACGTATTGGTAAATTTATATAACAGTATTCGCTTAAAACTAATAATATAGTAATAATATCAAATGCTTTTATGCTTCTCTTGGGTTTTTTTTTTCTCACGCGTAGAACTTGTGTGTTAGGGTCGACAGGTCACCTCATTGCCTTCATTGACCTTTTTGTACTAATGACCTCTATGTATGCTAATAATAGCACGCTGCTCCAAGATTCTGGTTGTAAAATATTTCCAAAACATAATTATATATTTTATTCTCTTTATTTTCTTTGATTTTCTTTCAGAGGTTTTTAGAGCTAGAAAATACTTAGATAATTATTGCAGAAAAAAAGTTAAAGACCTGATGACCTTGATATAAAGTGAGAGGCAATACTACTAGTAAGGTAACTCATTAAAACTTCACATGTTAAACCTACAAACTATATTGCAAAAATGCAGGGCTATCTTAATTTGAATTGAAAAGAATTGGGTGACAAAAAAGAGTTTATGTAAGCTTTTGTAACAAGCTAAGGAAATCCAAATCGCGGTATTACATCATTTGTTTCCCAAAGAGGCATAGCCTCCTGAGGAACTCAAATAATATAACCCTTTACAGGGATTTTCTTGCCTCCGTCCAAACCGCAGTATCGACTCTTGTAAAACATGCCTGACTGTAAGCCCCATAAAGGGTTATTTCCTGGTCAGATTCATTAGATTTTTCTGACATGTATGAGGAACAAGCTTTGTTGTAGCAGTGATTAATATGACCAATCACAATTATGTCCAAGGCCTGCATATAATGGGGTGTCAACGACAGTATATCTATATATTTTCCTCTAATGCTCTCTTCCTGATTGCCAATGACTCGTAGAGTAAATGATCATCCAATGTTAATAGCTGGGATCGCTTTTCGCCACGGTGCTAAAGGAAGACTTCTGCAAACCATTTTTTGTTTTGCAATGGCATTTATCATTCTTCGGTTGGAATGAATTTCCATTGTGACCCCTCATGTGCTACGCGTATGCTGAAACCATGGAGAAACACATTTGTTTTTCCCGTTTGCAATAAAAAGAGGGGGCATTGCAATATGTCATAATTGGCACATGGGTTCAACTGTTGCTGGTTCGACAAATCACATTTGTTTTAGCTTTTCTCTGCTGGCACTTTGACCGGGTGATCATTAAATGTTTGCCCACTTTGATGTAGCTCTGATTAATTTAATCTCCCCAGTGATCTACAATGCCTCCCAGAAAATGGCAATATTGGGACACCTTATAGTTCCTCGCTGTAGTCCGCTGCATCCACAGTTATTGAGGCATCCGTATGGACTGTTCTTAGTGTCTCTTCTTAACTCAGTCCCACCAGTCTTTACCAGGAGCACCATTTTAAACGGTTTTGTATTTTGAAGCGTTTGCACAAGATTCCGGCCCGCATACGTAGATGCGTCCTTATTAGGCTGCGACCAATCTTGATGTGCTTTTACCACTTTCGACAATCTTGTTTTCAACCTTCTCAGGCAGAGATTCCTTGCTGCCAGCCTTAGACTTGGGTACGGATCTGCCTGATACATAATCAGTCAGAGTAGATTTTGGAACATTAAATGCGTCTGGTTACTTCCCTAATTGATACTGACCAATAGAGAAAAGAACGTCTAGCCTTTAATAGAGACTTTGGCAGAAATCATAACTTTCACTCTCGACTTTTTTGTATTTCTTTGATATTTATGAAAAAGAAATTGAGTATTACGAGTAGACAAAATGTACAATTTTTTTTAAATGAAAAAGATTTTTATTTTGTAAATTATTGACAGTGACAATATTAATTTTGTTTTCATCTGTTTAAAGTTATCGCAGATTTTATCTCATTAAAAACTATCTAATATTTTGTGACAGATGATGAAATCTTGGTGCACTTATTACTTTTTCAAGTGCCCCACCACCGTACGGGAGCCCGTGCAACAGTATTTGAATTTCTTTAAAATTAATAGAAAATATGTAATTAAGTAAAGGTTACAAAGAGCTTAAACGAATACAAGTGTACAGATAAAGCGTGCGATTAAAGGACTGAAAATGTACAGAGAGATGCAATTAAATGAATTACGAATGTAAATGTATAGACAAGAGATGCGGTTAAACGAATTAAATAGATGAAAATGTACAGATAAAATGTGCGATTAAACGAATGCAAATGTACAGATAAGAAATGCAATTAAATGAATTACGAATGCAAATTTATAGATAAGAGATGTGATTAAACAAATTGAACAAACGCTATTACCGACTTGCAACTTTCTTTGACTCGTTTTATACAATGTATCAATTTCAAATTTCCCCATCTCATATTCCCTGCATACGTAAGAGTTAAACCAGCACTTTGCACATGCTCACAAAATTTTCAGTTCTGTTGTGCTATTACCTAAAATGACAGCAGCTTTCCTGAAAAGCTTTGATTTACAATGAGACAAAAATTAATTCTTCGAGTCCACTACCCACGGATGTAGTTCAAGTCCATTTTCAAAGCATTGAAATTTTCCTTTCACATTTTGGTGATGATATGAAACTTAGATTCAGGCAATGTTGGTATTGATTTATTTAAGGTTAATTGCTAATTTTTTAGTTGATTTGGTTTGTCTGTGTGCATACTGGGGACAGTGAACAGTGAATATTGATGCTGATTCGGAAGTGGAATCTGTGACCCTTTGCACGTTAGTTTGCTACAGTCCAGCCTCCCCTACCCCATCCAAAATGAAATAATATTAAAAATTTTTTAAAAAAAGAGCTTCATAATCTATAACAAAATTCCCCCTTCCCCGAGTTCATCTTTGATGGTACTTCAGATTAAGATTTGATTTATTAGGATTTGGACAGTGAAAAAGTCAGTGCTGAAACAAATGTTGAGACTTTACATTAAAAAGACACCCCCACTCCCACCCCCGGAGCAATTTTGAGATGAATTCATTTGGCCATAAATAATACCTGAAAGTGATAAATGAAGGTTGGCTGTACAACTAATGTACAACTAAAGACGAACTATCTGAGTTTACCGAGTTCAAATTAACCCGACTCACGTTAACAATTGTTGCATTGCGTACGGTACTGCGGAATATTTACCAGTTTGTCTCAAGTACAAACCTCTATACAGGAAGTTACTGAGTCAAAAGAGGGCATGCGTCAAAAGTAGAATGGTGGGAAAATCAAATGTTTCTTGTTAATCTTGATCAGAGATTTGGTAAGTCACAGTGGAAAAAAAAAAACCCATATAAATGTGAATTATTTTGTACAACATTGTTCACATAACATACAGTTCAAAACAAAGCGCTAAACACACTGATGTAAATGCGTTAAAATAGATGTGCAACACGAAAAATTGTTTAGGCTGAGCTGTCATTTGTCAACACATTAGGATATAAACTGCTGACAAACCATGCAAATGTGGAATATTTGGTTAATCGTTTAAATTCGACTATGATTTGAAAAGCCAGATGAAGATGCATGCTGGTTAAATATTATTAAAATGCAACATCTGGAAAATTACAGTAACAGCACTGCTTTGGTATTGGCCTCGGACGCTGCATTATCGCGGTATGTTGTTATCAGTACACAATAAAACCGATCTGCTATTGCTGCATTGTTACAAATTGTAAAGTTTCTCTGCTTTTCCCTCTGTCTATTTCTATAAAAGATATCGGTCAATCCAATTGCGTTAATGTAAATAAAACCGCATATGCCGGCTGACCTAGATTACCGTACCATGGGGAAAGAACTCTATATTATCGCTGTATTTACCTAAATTATATATGGTAGCACGCACATATTATAATAAATACAAATTTCAACTTGGTGATAAGGTGTAACGTCCACACTTGCATTGGTTGAAAATTTTCACCAAATAAAGGATTTAATGACTAAATTGAATATACTAATATTAGCTAAGTTGAAATCCATCATAACTACAGTAGTAAAAAAAAATATGTATCACTTTGTCTTAATTAAGTGCAATGTGGGCAAAGAAATCTATAAAAAAAGAATAAATCAATTATTAATAATATTATTTTTAAAATATTGCTAATTTTAAAAATAGTCTATTATTGCTTTTCTATTTATGCTGGATAAGTAGGCTCTTTTGCGACCTTGTGTCAATTTGGGTCCATAATGGCTACCTTGAAATCAAATTGCATCCTTGACCTTGTAACGACATGTATGTCACTATCAGGATATGACCTATAATCATCAAACACCAGACAATACACTGAATAAAGTTTGCAATGAAATCCAATGCAAGTATAGCAAGTTTGACTGGAGTTTTGTTTTACGGTGATCAACGTAAATCCATGCATTTTACAAAAAAAGTGAATTTCATTCTTTTTCATTATAAAATTATAAAAATATTGACATTTTAGAGAAAATTGCGCTATAAGATATTTGCATCCTTACTGACTACAGCTTTACATAAGTAAACAACCGCTAGATGATGCATGTCCAAAATTAATTGGAAAATTCCATTTGCCTGATAATATAGCATTGTAATATACACACACATCTCACAGGGACTTATTCCAGTGAGAAACCATATAAATGTTAAATATATTATACTGTGTTTACTGTAAAATATTATATGAATATTTACAGGAGGATACACACTGGGTACTGTGGCAATCCAACAACGGTAAAGATAGATAATGAATGACATAAGTGGCAGCCATATTTGTTACATGCTGGCTGATTTAGTGTTTATTTTACAATGTGTTGAGAAGTTAAAATAATTTAATCTCAAGAAACTGTTACAAAACATACACACATCAACAGAACGCAAATCAGGCTTATGTTGATTACATTGGTGTACCATGTTAAAAATAATCAGTTTAAGTGGTTGCAGAGGACAAACTGCCAGTTTGCCCATCTCCAAGGTAATATGGGCAATAGATCACTTGTTAGTGACCTTAATTGGAAGCATTTATTACAATTAATATTGCAGAAGATGTGCATTAACAAATTTCAAGCATCCAGCCACTGAAGCTGACACCCTAAATAGATATAACAACTCAAGATTCATTAATTGTATAACATATAAAGTGTAAAATTAATATTTAGAAAAAAAAACTTCAATTTCTGCTCAGTAGAACTGAAATGGTTAATCAAATTTCTATTCAGCACATTAGTTCATCATTAGAAATTTCACACAATATTTGTGAGAGAGTAACTGTTCTTTGCTGTTTTTCATACACATCTGCTTAAATCTTTCTCTTTCCTTCCTTCCTTCCATCTTTTAACTCAGGCCTTCATATTTTTTCATTTTACTCTTATGCTGCCTCATGTGCACCATAGAAGCTTCATAAGGGAATACGAGGGACATAATTTCTTGCATCTCTACCATGTCTTGCAGGAATTCCATCCCTCTCATGTACCTCCATCAGGTTAATTGGTGACTAACCTTACATGGTCCTATGTACAACCACAGATCTCCATTTACATACCTTATATACAGTAATGGCCTTATCAAACATAGGGCCTGATTTGAATCATTTTGGCAGGACCCCCTGGATTTACACATGGTGAACCCAGTGAGCACAGGATTTGGAGAAAAAAAAATTTAAACAAGTTTTATATATTGAACATAAAATTTTATTTATCACCTTAAAAAAATTATTTTTTCTCTATAGAAATATTTTTAAAATATGCTAACATGCAGATACCAAGAGAGCATGGGGCATGCTTGGGCCAAGGTAATCCATTGACCTAAGGCCGCCCCTACTAATACATGCCTTGTGCTACTACATACAAATAATATTACCTCAATGAATATGGTCACTATCAAAATATACAATAGACTGAAAAAAGTTAATGAAGTGATTTGCAAACAGTGCAGTTTTTCTATTGGATTTTTGTTTGTCTTCTCTGTGTTTTGTATATGCCTTTGAAAACCCTCAGGCTTGTTAGATACTAATTTTGCACTGTTCCTTGTCAGTTAATTTCATTTATTTTAATCCATAATATATGTGAACCATTACTGGATTAAGTGCACTTGAAAGTTTTTTAATTGCCATATGATTTTGTATTCTTTATATATATATATATATATATATATATATATATATATATATATATATATATATATATATATATATGGTGCAAGGGAACATATATGCAGTTAGTTGTACATCAAACACAAACCTATATCATACCCTGGGGTAGGGAACTTGCCCCTGGCTCTTAACTTGTACTGTCAAGATTCCCACCATATAATCATATATACTGACTGGATATGAAAGGAATAATACAAATTTACAGTATTGAACACAGATTTCCCCAGTGGATTGGGTTATGCCACTGGCCTTAGAGATTGGAAGTATGTTGATATGCTATTATAATATGCCATGCGATTTACCTAATTCTACATATTTTCCTTTATGCCATTTTGATTACACTGAATTTGATGGTTATTCAAGCAAGCATCCAGTATAAAAGCTGTACAAGTGGCACTGTCAACCCACCTTTTGAAGGAAATTAGGAATCAGAGTGCATGGATACTTGCATAATCTTGTACAAAATCTTGAAAATTATTCTGCTTGGAACTAAATTATTGGCTGGATGATGTTTGTAAGTATGCAAGTTGAAGCTACAAAGCATGTTCATAAAGATTTATATAGTGTATTTTTTAACAAATTTCAATGATTAGGGTAACATTTTGTTTGCAGTTTGTAATTATGAATTTGGTAGATGTATTGTTATGAATCTTGGTAAAAATTTACATATAAGTAAGACAAGGGTATAAAATTTGACACTTTCATTGTTCTTGTCTAATATCAGAGGTGGACATTACCATATTTGTTTCAAGCTGTAAATTGCAAAGTTCTAAGCAAATAGATATAAAACTTTCTATAGGTGCACACCATGATTTGACATTTTCATAGACCTTTATGTAAGCCAGGTTTAAGGTCCTGGTCAATATAATTTTTTTTGTTGGCCTAATCTGTTAATCAGGTGGTGGTGCCTGCATTAAAATTTGTACAGGTCATACACAGATTAGGAACAAATTAAGCTCAGAAACAGTGAAAAGATTAATGTTTATGCAACTAGAGGCAAAATTATTTAAGGATTTCAATTTTAATAGAGCTTAAACAGAGTGGAATCAGAAGAAAGAGATTTGAATATTTAAGTTTAAGTAAATATTGAACTTTGGCCATTTCTTCCTCATTTTTTCTATTTCCTCTTATTTCGGTGACATGAAGTGCTAGCTCCCTCCTCTTTTGACAAAATCCTTGCAGCTTATCTGTTTCTGTGTTATTGTGAAATAAACAAAACTATTGTATTATATGCATGATTTTAACTGTGTCCTGGCATTTAAGATAGCATCTGAAGTATCTATTTTTGGTTTGATCATGATCACAAAACAATTTATTAATTTGATTTAATTTTCAGATTTCTGTGAGAAGATTTTGCTGGTTCCTATTTATGTAGACTTGAATGACTTTGAATCGAGGAAAACTCTCATCATGAATATGGATGTTGGGAGACTGGGAAAGCAGAGAATGTTCATGAATGGGTAATTACACACAAATGTTTCAATCAAGGCTTTCGGTCTAGTTGATTACTTGCTAGTTTGTGATATTAACATAACTCTATAAGATACAAGAGAGCTAATGTTGTACGTATAGAGACAAAGGGATTCCGATTAATCAGTCGCAAGATTTGATGTTTGTCATACAGCTTACGGTGTAAATAAAGATGAAACTAAAAGAGAACTTCTCTGGTGTAAAATAAATATAATGTGATTGCCATAAAGTATCCAGTATTTTATTTTATTATATATTTGAACTTTAGCTTTGATATAGTTTTGTCATGTTTTAGGCAAGTTCAAATACACCCAAAGACAAGTTCATTTTTTCAATCACCTTGAAATGTGTGAGCTTGCCAATGAAAACCATGCAATTGGTACACCATAAATATTAATGATTACATACTAGCGTTTCATAATTAACAAATTTCAACAGATGTGTATAACCCTCCTTTGAAAGAAGATTTGCACGCACAGTTACAAACTTATACTCCAACTTGGACAATGGAAATTATGAAGACATATTGTCAGCAATTTTGCATTGAGCAGAATTTGAGAATAAAATGTGTTTGTGACCACAGAGTCTGAATCACTAAAGGAAATTCTTCATTCAATTAAAATAAATGACTCAGCATGCAAGTTGCTTTTTTTTTCACTTTTATCATTGCTTTAACATTAACATTTAACATTAATCTATGAAAATTTTTCCCCTAGAGCATTTGCCTCAGTCAATCTGATAGATTCGCAGGAGGATCTGACAGGAATCCAAACTCCAAAGTCTTTAATAGAAAAGACTCAGCAAATTAAGTCAATGGGGGGCATCCAGTACCTTGAGACACTGCTAAATGATTTGCCTACACTGCTGCAGAGAAACAGGGAAATTCTTAATGAGGTACGGTAAATTAATTTAACAAGAAAATAAATTGTTGCTAAAATTTTATAATTTAAATTTTTTTAGATCATTCGAAAAATATATAATGCAAATTAGGGTCGAAATGATACAACTACTCTACATATCTATATGGATCATGACAAAATCTTACAGTGTGATACATTACTGATATACACATGTCTGCTTAATTCTCTTTTCATCGATAGAAAAATCTCTGTGGTAAGATGCTGCTCTTTTGCTTGTGTTGATATATTAGTTGTAGATGGACCTAAACTTATGATAATTTCATATGCCCCCTTGACAAGAAAAATGATTTTTTCCAAAGAGACTACCATTTAGTTGTCAGTGCAGATTTTAATTCAGCGGTTAGAACATTTTAGACTGGTCTAAATGTTCTATAAAAAAAATCATATTGGTCACCATGGATTTTACTTTTGAAGTGTATGATTATTTTGAAACATCTTATTATTAATGTCATGTATTTTAATGTCATGTCTTCACTTAAGCTTGGCAGACATTACAGTGTTATCTTCCAAAACAGCAGAAACATTGCAGTTTCTTAGTGCAAGAATAATCTTACCTAGGATAAGTTCGCTTGATGGATCAGACATGACTAATGACCAGTTCCATCACATTGTACTTTCTGTAGCTGCAAAACAAGGTATGAAAAGAGCAAACCATTGAGAATATCCACTCCCACTTCAACAAATTAAGACATGGCAACAAATTAGTGTGATTTGAAATCTGCAATTCCCCCAAAATCCAATCTAATTTTATTGATGCTGTTGGCACGTTCAGTCATTTAGTCAGTCACTACATGTATCTCCATAAAATAAATGATTTCAGACTTGCACTCCATACACAATTTAAGTTCTTTAGAGATACAGCTGCATTTGAAATCAGCTTTTGTGTAAAGTTTCTGTTTTCCTTTGTATCTGCTTGGAGTGAGTTGGGATGCCAATACTTCTGGTGTATTACACTGAGTAAAGGCCAATTCAGTTTTAATTGGTGGTTATTTTTAACCCTGAACAGATTCTAAAAATAACCCACCAATAAGAATTGAATGTAGCATATTTCACTTCATGACACACCAGAATTCTAGCTTTCAAATTCAATTCAAACAGATAAGATATGATGCAACAATGAACATCACATAAAAGTGTTTATTAAATACTCAGTAAAATTTTCAGTCATGTTTTGTATGTTTCGTAGTTAATAGTGGCTTAACGTGCTGATTGGGTAAAACAATTAGCATGAAATTGATGAGATGGTGGAGGGGACAGATTTTGTCAATAGTTTTTCTTTTTTGCTGACAAAAATGAGTAAGTGCACCTTCAACAGTTGCCTCAGAATAAAAAGCAAATGACTAATAATTATTTTGACTGCAGAAGATTATGATAACTTATATAGGGTAGGTATTTTTTTGTCATGATTTTTCATTTTCGGTATCTATGTTTGTATTGATATGGTAAATCATTTTTTCCCATAATGCATTATATAGAAAACTTGTAATCGTTTTTAAATTATAGAAGTACTAGGCATTTGTTTGACCAGATGATAATGTTAAACCTTTTTCTTATAAAGTTTTAACCTTTAAATCATTTCGGCAACAGAATTATTTATGACTATCTAAAATTTGCTAAAATGTTATGTTATACTATTACATGTATGCTGAAATTAAACATTAGCTGAAAGATTAGGATTTGCATTCTTTTTGTTAGTTATGCTTGCATTATGTATTGAATATAGAAGAGTTTTATTATTTTTTAATAATTTTGCATTAATGCTTCATTTCTTTAGTCAAATTCCATTAATTCCTATTCATTTGGCAGCTTGATCTTCCTAATCTGCATATAAACAATGCTCCTGAATAAACATGACTTATGATATTGACACATAAAACCTACATATTTATCATTTCTGTTCACAAAGTAGTTTATTTTTTTACTCAGCTGTTTTGGTGGAAGAGATAAAGCTTGAACTATAACTTAGTACCTCAAGTTTTGTTCCCAACAACCAAGTCACTGTGACCTAATTTTCATGAGATGTTGCCTAAAATTCCTGTCTGAGCTCCCATTCCAGTACCTTTCAAACTTTTGAAACCAAAAATACAATGCACATGCATTTATCCTGATTCATATAATGTGCTATGATGGCTATTGCTCTGATGTGGGGATGATATCTTGTAAGTTCCAGCTGTATAGTTCTGGTCTTGCATTGTAGTCCATCAGATTGCTGGATGATGAGGAAAATTCGGATCATCAGTTAAGGGAGCAGTTTAAGGAAAGATGGACAATGACGCCATCAGAGGATCTGACAAAGCCAATGAAGGATGAAGCCATGAAGTATAAGACTATCCTTGACACGGCAGTAAATGCTGACAAAATTATCCGGAATAAATACAATGCTAATAAAAATGCCATAACCCTCCTTTCAAATCCTGCAGTAAGTATGTATTATGGATATGTTATATGGTTTATAGAGCTTGGTCTTTTTTGTAATGATAGTCATATTTATTAGTGCTATAACATCTCTTTAAAAAGTGATACATGTTTGTAAAAAAACTGTGACAAAACACCGAATAATGCCACATAACAGTTTTGGTTTGATTTGGTTCACACTGGTTTCATTCAATCTGGAGTTTAGTACCATGAAGCAACACAGAATATTTGATCCTGTTTTAAGTAAAAGTCAAAAACTTTAATTTCTTCACAAATGCCATGCAGCATGCATATGCAGTATGCATATTATTTCTTTTAGATATTATAATATGCCTCCAGCAACAGTAAATTAGGATTTTATTATCATTCCATAATATTGCCATACAAACAAATTGAACCTTTACAAATGATTAAAAAAGACTCACTATAATGTTGCTGTTTTAGTGAACATCTTTCTTTAACTTAAGCCACAAATATATTATTACTGCAAAGTGCTATCGCAAATGTTACTTTTTCGCTCAGCAAAATATCCTGGTGACTGCAGTTATTTCTAAAGGGATGTTACCATAATGTTACAGTGAATGAATGCTTGTCTTAAAAGTGGCTTACAAAGTAAATGTGAAAAATTATATAACTATTATAAGTCATTCCTCTTAACTTGCAGAATGGTGAATATTCATCAACACTTAAATTCTATGAACACAGTGAGGAACATATTCACAGGACAAGACAATTATAGTTATGTGAATTATTACTTAAGGATACGATTTGGGTACCTTAGCACTATGGGTACCAAAATACACTGTGGGTACCTAAATATACTACTTGTTCTTAGAACTTGTATTTTTGGGCAATAAATCAGGCGAGTGCAGTGGATACAAAAATCACATTTCATCCACTTAACAAAACTTAGCTGATGGCAACAACTAAGCACATCAGTGCATTGGAATTTTTTGCCCCATATTGGCACTTGTTTAATCAATGTTATATATTCTATTGGGTGTGTCTATTAGCCCCTTTTCTCAAATGATTGTTTTTTAATTTTTTTAAGTACTTATTACCTCTTGAGATGCAGTGTTTGATTTGCTGATGCCTAGTTTTTTCCATTTTCTTATCTGGCCATCACTTCAAGATTCCATAGAATTAATTATTACTTGAGCTTCAGGATGTTTTTTCAGGGACTTGGCATAATCTGAGGCCATTGATCTTGGTACAGATATAATTACCAGTGTGAGCCATATACTTAATATGTTCCACAGATTACTTTTCTTCATCAGGAAAGAGTTTGCCCTGGTGTCCCATCTAATGGTACATCAACTCATGTTGAGTCTCAAAGTGTTGATTCCAGGACTCTGTATAGATGTGAATCTCAGTTGTCGGACATTCCTGAGAAAGTAGACTCATTAGCTTTATGGAGATTGGCTGTATCAATGACTCTTTTATATAATGAATTCTAGAAATGAATCATTCACTTGATGTATTGGGAGGGGATCAATCAGCATAGCTTTTGTTACCTTATTCTTTCCTTTTCTAGATTCAATAATCATTAAATAGTGACCAGCTTCTACCCTTTTGAATTTTAAGCCAAAGGAAAATGCAAGTTTCAGAATTATTTAGTTGGTGACAACCTACTATGCCATAATACAGTAATTACATTTTGATAATTTGTTTTGAAGATCACAGCAACAGAGAATGAAAACGCCATCGTTTTATTGTTTTGAACAATTAGCATGCTGTTTTCAGTGGAAATATGGTCCATAATTTCTACTGTACTTTTATTTACCCAACTGGATGATGCGATAGATCGAAATGAGACTTTGATACATCAGTGACATTCATTGAAAAGCAGATGAGCTTCTGTCAACAGAAATAAAATTTTGGCTGTGTTTGAATTTGGTAGTGGAGCAGTTGTGAATGAGTGTATAGGGGTGGATTCCATTTTCATTTGGTTTTTTCTCTTCATTATACTTTTCCTCCTAACTTACAAAAAGCAAAATATGTTTTTGATATTTGGTGATCAAGGTCTTTGATAACTTTCTTGTTGCACTGTTGCTTGGATATACCACCAAGAGGCATTGCACCATTCTATTAAATACAGAAAGACAATTTACACTGATTTTATGGAACCAACTAGAATATGAGAAACTACAATATTTTATTTATATTGCATTTATATTTAAGGGTATGCACATTTGCAATATTAATGATGATTAAATTGTGGAATGGATGCTATTGTTTACAAAGACAGCTCACAGTTTTTTTTTCATAACAAATATTAGTTTATGGAAGGAATACTATTGTTTTCAAAACAGATATAATTAACATTAGATTTGTGGAAGAGTTCTAATTGTTTTCAGAGACAGATAACTGTTTATTTATTCCATGATTAAGAGTAGATTGTAGAAAGGATCCTATTGTTTTCATAAAGAGAGATTGCTATTTATTTGGTAGCTTAAAGTCATGGTTTGTAGCTACTATAAAATCCTAAAATTGATACGCAACAGAAAAGTAGTATTTTTGCAGTACAGTGGCCACCTGTTTTGCAGCAGGAAAGTGACTTTATGAGTTATTCTAAAGTGTGAATAAAAACTACACAGAAAATATGAAAGACACCACATTCAAAGTCTCTCAGATTGTCCGGTAGTTGTTTGATTTGATATTTTATTACAGGCATAACATGTGACAGGATTATATTGGTTTGGCTGAGTGTTGTTACAGGCACAATGCAACATGTGACAGGGATTCGTATAAGGGAGTGACATGATATAGAATGCTACCTATAAATATGGTAGCCACCTAGCAAGGACAAGGGGGCATATAAACATGAAATAGTTGCACCCCTTCATTTACATAAATATCTCTCTCTCTCTCTCTCTCTCTCTCTCTCTCTCTCTCTCTCTCTCTCTCTCTCTCTCTCTCTCTCTCTCTCTCTCTCTCTCTCTCTCTCTCATGGATTTTTCTCATTTTATCAGAAAGGCTGGATTCAAGAGATAGGTTAAATTATTTCATAATTGTAATGTTTTCAGGTATGTATTGTTGGAGAAACATAATTTCCTAATATACTTACTTTATCGAATAAGTCAGCATGATATTTACTCTAATGTATTTTAAATATGTTCATTTATGCAGGAGATCAATAGAAAGTTTTGTCAGGACAAAGAAATTAGACAGTGTGGAGCAAAGAGTGAACAACTGGCGAAAAATTTGGTTTCTGGTTTTCATATGTTCATGGAACTCATAGATAACCTGGAAGAGGAGACAAAGGTAATCAATCCATTTCCTGTGTAACCTAGAAGAGGAGACAAAGGTAATCAATCCATTTCCTGTGTAATCTAGGAGAGGAGACAAAGGTAATCAATCCATTTCCTGTGTAATCTAGGAGAGGAGACAAAGGTAATCAATCTATTTCCTGTGTAATCTAGGAGAGGAGACAAAGGTAATCAATCCATTTCATGTGTAATCTAGGAGAGGAGACAAAGGTAATCAATCCATTTCCTGTGTAATCTAGGAGAGGAGACAAAGGTAATCAATCCATTTCATGTGTAATCTAGGAGAGGAGACAAAGGTAATCAATCCATTTCCTGTGTAATCTAGGAGAGGAGACAAAGGTAATCAAACCATTTCCTGTGTAATCTAGGAGAGGATACAAAGGAAATCAAACAATTTCCTGTGTAATTTCGCTAGGAGAGGAAACATGGTACATGAATTAAAATCATGTGCCATGCCACAGGCATGATCCATTTTCTATGAAACTTATTTTTAGCTGTTGGGCTTCAGCTATCACTTTGGTCTGCATTCAGACCAAATATTTTGCAAACCATTTGTTAGAATTCATTTTAAATTGATTAGTATTAATGATGATGCAGGCAAGAATACATTTAATTTAGTTGGTAAGTAGTTAACAATTTCTAAATTACTGCCATAGTATTGTGTGTGTGTGATTTAGATATTTAATGTAGCTTTAACAAATTTTCAGTCTTATTAAACCAAAATCACATGCTTATCTTTAAGGGTGCAGCAAGTTTGCTGCAAGATTGTTATGTAAGCTCAGATTTGAAACTGGCAAGCTTGCCCAGTTGCAATCTTGTGCATGCTTACCAATTGCAAGGTTGCAAAGCTTACCTATTGGCAAGATTGCATGAACATGTTATGAAAGCTTTTGGCAAGCTTGCAGCAAGCTCAGATTTGAAACCACGCAAGCTTGCCACTTGCCTAGCTAGCTGAATCAGTAGTACTGATATGCTATCGATTAAATTATTCTATACCTGGTTACCTCCACTTTAAATGTTTAGCTCTTGATGGCAAAGAGTATGTAATATCAAATATTAAAATGAAAACGTTAGCATACGGTGAACATTAATTAGCATGAGATCTTACTGTCGCAACGAAAGAAAAGAATGAAGTCATTTGATAATATTTAATCAGATAAAAATAAGAGCACATGAATCGGATCTGTGCAAAGAAACTCTTTATACTTTTGTTCTGTATAGCTTTGGAAATGTTCTACTAATTTGCTTGCAAGTAAAAATTCATTTAGGGGAGGATGGTGTCAAATGGTTAGTTTCCCTCTCTCATTAGTCAAAATGATAAACTATTTGATGAAAACATGATTACTCTTAACCACCTTATCTAAACAAGATCCACAGAATAAAATTCTGCAACCTAATCTGCCCCACTGAAATGGATTTCAGCAACATGTACTATGCAAACAGAAGGGAAAAAATGACTATTTACCTCCTTGGCAAAAGCACTTTATATTTAGTTCAACATTCCAAAATCATTTATAAAGTCCAAGAAATTATAACAAGTATTATTCAAGATCATCCTTTAATGAGCTCCTAAATTTTAGTTGTACCATCCATTTTGAAAGGTCTATGACACATGTCAAACAAATGGCACTGCAGAGCTTTAAACAACTAAAAGATATCTGATGAAACTGTACCGTAGGAGATTTTGAAATAAAATAATTGTTGTTTTGTGTTCTTGCGACTCAAATATGATGTGCATATATTTAGATTTTATAAACCAGTCTGCTGACTGGAAACAGGGAAGTAACTGACATTAATGACTCGATACTGAATTAAGTCTCAGTCACAGAAAACCACATTTCATCTTGCATGTATTTATATGATTTATTTTTAAACAAGCTAAATTCACAAAGTTCAGTTCTTTATGGCATGTTGGCAGAATGTGATGCATCTCTCTCTCTCTCTCTCTCTCTCTCTCTCTCTCTCTCTCTCTCTGAAAGAAAAACAAAAATTGTATAAAACTGACATGTATTTTTTCTCCTGGCAACAGAATGTCATTGAAACAAATATGTGACAATTCTTTTAAAACCTTAATGGCAAAAGTTGATATTATAAGATTTACTGAGACTATATTTGATGGTGCATACATTGTTGGTAAATTGCATTTACAAGTATCTGACATCAAATATTAATACAGTCTGACATATCTGACGTCAAATATTAATACAGTCTGACGTAACTGACGTCAAATATTAATACAGTCCGATGTATCTGACATCAAATATTAATACAGTCTGACGTATCTGACATCAAATATTAATACAGTCCGACGTATCTGACATCAAATAATAATACAATCCGACGTATCTGACATCAAATATTAATATAGTCTGATGTATCTGACGTCAAATATTTTGCCATACAGAACCTTGCAATCAGTAATTATACACGATTTTACTAAATGGAATTCTTTATCCACTGGATAGACAGTCTTCCATTCCCTGACTAAATGAATACATAGCACAATCACTTAAAGAATTTCCTTTATGTAAAAAAAGCTCTATTATTTCTCTAAAATGAATAATATTCATAAAAATTTGAAAATGAGGAAGACATTTGTAGAAAAAGTAACATTTCATATTTTGCCTTGGTCAAGAAATAATCCAGTTTATTTTGAAATATATTAATAATGTTCATAGTTAATTTAAATATAGAGAAATGTTGAATTAATATATTTCATTTATGTATCAGCTAAGTACAAGTTAATCAAGTTCTTAGCATTATCAGATGCTCTAAATAAATACTAGATTAGTGGTAATGTCTTTTATTTTAATGGTGTAGTTTTTATTCTGAGCACGATCTAGTCACAACTATGTTATTCTTCAACATTTTAGGAAGTACTGATCTTATGCAGAACTGCCAACTCCCAACTTTCACAACTGATTATTGCAAGCTTGTGCAAACTTACATCATCAGGTGTTTTAGATTTTGCAATCTCGCTGACTTGGAAAAATTTGTTTTGCAAGCTTGTGCAAGCATGAACTTTAGAGTTTGCAAGCTTGTAAAGCTTACAGACTTGGAAAATTTACTTTGTGATCTAGACCAGATTGTAAAAGTTTTCACTGCTACAATGATTGACTGGCTATCCAGTTTCAAAGATACTCAGGTCTATAGTATTTACTAGTAAACATGCACAGGTTCCTTTTGGTCATCGATTCATATTTTGGCACATCTGAGAATTCCTTATTTGAAAATACCGAACCAAAACAGTATATAGAATTAAACATTAATTGGTCGATTATGATTTCCTGCATTATTTGGACAACTTTAAAATTGTTTTTATATGAAACCTTGAAATGAATGATCATATGGTCTGTACAACTTTCACTTCTCCATAGTTTTGGTAGTGATGGTGTACATTATAATTAGCCTTTGCGAGTAAGACCTTTCTGTGATAAGTTCATATTTTTCCATCTGTAATGGGAGTTTTGTGGCTCAGTGGTCAGATTGCCAGACTTGTGACTTAAGGAAATGCCAGTTCAAATCCTACCATCCAACTAGCGAGGATCAGCTACTGTGGTCTGTCCGTATGCAAGGCACTTTATTGCCTTGATACTAAATAACCAATTTGTTTGCTGTGCACCACATCCTCTACCATCCTAATAGAAAAGAAATCTGAAGCACATCTGAATACAGCAAAGGGGTTTAAAAAAAGTAACTTCCCCTTGAGAATTTGTATTAAAAAAACCCATTAACAAGCCTTTTGCGATTTGGGTCTAATATAATATTATGTCTGTTATATGTATGTTATAATTTCTTTTTTTTCTGATAGGTTTACAATGATCTGACACAATTAATTAACTGTTAGTTTTACAGTGATCTGACACCATTATTTTTTGACAGTTTTACAAAGATCTGACACCATTGCTATTGAGGTTGCAGAATAAAATAAGTGATTTCTGCCAGAAAAGGATGACTTAATGAATGATTTACAGAGATGTATTAATCGCCAGCGTACAGGACCACCTCTTCCATGCCCGATATATCAACAACCACCTGGTGATAAGTTTAAGAGTTAGAGCAAAAAGCATTACATTTTTTTATATGAGTTTAGAAAATGTTTGATATCAACAACAATACAAATGTGTAGTACTGTAATTATCATTAAACTGTAGCCCATCTTCACTGCCAACTGATTAAATATTTTAAATATAGTACATTTTCCATTTTTATATTAATCAGAATTCTTCGTAACAGTCAACTATATAAAAGAGCAATAACTGTTGATACCTCTAGTGCCCATGTAATGGAATTAATAATGTAGCCATAGTTTTGTTGATTTCCTTCTTGAAATAAAATCAGTGTACATAGTTATTTACTGTTGACATCCATGCTGGTGTCCATCCATCCATCAATCCATGTTTGTCTAGATGGTCATGCTTCTGTCCACTCTCATCATTAAAGTCAGTGTTAAAGTGTTTAACATTTTCCTTAGTATTAACATTGTTTTTGTTCAAGTTTGAAATAAATGGTTTTCTTGACAAAAAATGTCTCTCTCACATTATTTGTTTATAATTTTCAATTTCTTGAAAAGGTTGTTACTTTTGCCCACATAATGGTAAAACTAAATCAAATACATTCTGTCATCTTTGGCCATTCTGGTTACATTTTAGTACATTAATCAGCAGACATTCTGGTAACTGTTGAATATTTATGCATAAATAAGCTCCACATTCGATTTTGTGAAAATTTGTAATTTAGATGAGAATGGTGGCAGTCTTTTGTTTTGTGTTAGCAGAGTTCTAGATTTTTTGGATTCATAAATTTCAAAACTTAGATTAAAGACATGATGAAATTCTTCATCTATTCATCTGTCCATTTATCTGTAACTCTCTGTCTCTTCCTGAACGTCTAGGTGAAAATTCACCAACCTTGCATGTGTTACCAATGTAGTAACCATGTACAAGAGACATAAAACTTTTAGGTCCCATCCCAAGGTTCCTTTAAATGAAGTCAAAGGAGAAGCTATTGTGGGTTTGGAGGTATCCTAGTCCATCCATGTCAATAGAACTCTATCTTTGATTACCAGAAGGAGGAGTATAATGCATTGTTCAATCTCTCCATCTGTGACCAGTTTTATATTCACACAATGATTCAAGTTTTCCACCAGCTACATATACCGAACTTGGTGGGTGTCTTGCACTTGAGGTAAGGAAAAACTCCATTGGTTTTAGGTTTAAAGAATAATGGCTTCTAAACAATAAGAAGTCTACCATTCAGAGTTGTAGAACTTTGTAAATGGCTTCAATTTGGAGTAAGCAAAGGAAAGGGTGTAAAGGCAAAGGTCAAAGATCAAAATATGAAAAATGATGGAGTACTTTGTAATTGTTTTGAAGAATTTACACAAGCAAGTAAAATCATAGATTGCATAAGATGTGCAATAGATTTGGTGTATGCCACCATAAATCATGGTCCAGAATGTAATAACTCTAAATAATATTCCAGGAGTGGGTTACCAGTGTCAAGAGAATTGGGGGGGGTCCCCTATAATATGAAGGGCCATGCAAAAAGATGTCAGCAGTTAATTGATTTGAAACATCTGCAGGGTCATATTTTCACATTTAAGTTAAAACTTGTCAGTAATTATTAAAATGTTATGTCTTTATTAGCCTAAGATATGAAAATAAAAGCTATTTGTAGGAAAATAAAGTAAAATATTGAATTTTTTAAAATAGTAAAATATTGTAGTAAATGGAAAACACTATGCCAGAGAATTATATTCAGTCATTTTGTTTCATTTTGTTGTTATTTTCTTGTTTTTTGGTTGTGCAGGTTTCTTGACAGGTACATCAGAGTGTTATTTTAATGTAAGATATGGGGAAATGTGGTTGTTTAGTAACTGATTGCACTCATTTTATTCAAGTACATTCTTTTTTACTTTATCACAAATATTTGCTTTCTAGCAAAAGGAACTTTTATCTGGCTCAGGTAGCAACATGGAAAAGAAAAGTAATTTGTATGTAGCTATGCCAAATATAGATTATACAGTAACCTTGTTAATTTTATGATTTTTGACAGTGTTTAGTCTTTCTAGGACTGACAGTGTAGCAATTAAATTTGCTTTTCTTAATAATTTTCTTTTGGACACTAATTTTGGGAATGTAAATCCCACAATCTACAATGGCAGGCATTCAGTGGTTTGTGCTGCTGTTCTGGCAATCAGTCCCATTATCTTAATGGAAGATTCTGCAACATTTCTCA
Organism: Potamilus streckersoni; assembly: GCA_016746295.1. Classification (NCBI taxonomy): domain Eukaryota; kingdom Metazoa; phylum Mollusca; class Bivalvia; order Unionida; family Unionidae; genus Potamilus; species Potamilus streckersoni. The sequence goes on from JAEAOA010001198.1 coordinate 1,896,883, forward strand.
CCTGCACATGGATTTAATGTGCAGGGTGCCAAAGTTTCTTTGAAGCCTGTTATGTGATATTTCTGTGTGAATCATTGTGATAACAACAGATATTTGACACATTCATGGACATCTGTTTGCACTTAAAGTTCCAGTTGTTTGCTGGTAGACTTGAGGCATCATGCAGTTCACTTGCCACTGAGTGTTTTTCACTTTGTCTTATATCTAAGCAATACATATATAAGTTTATACAATTTACCATTAATAGAGCAATCATGGTAAGCAATATGATGTTGCCTAGTTGTGTTTGGAAATAATGCTTCAGATTTGATCACTTAGGTCTCTTCCACCATGCTTAATGGTGGTGACCTCTCATGTCTTTGCTCTCACTAATTTCTTTCAGTATTTGTTTTGAAACTTCATATTTTGCATTTTATTAGACTTGTGTCTACCTTACTTTAATTTTAAATTATAATTCTTCTGAGAGGAATTTTAGGTAAATTTTGTCATTTAAATCTCCTTTATTGTAATGATACATGTACTTTAGAGGATACCCTTGACCTTTTACTCATTAATTACATAATATGAAAAGGCTGATAAAATTTTTCAGTATTAAATTGAAGAGAGATAAATGGTGATATTAAACAGCTTTATTTTCATATTTGTTTCCATATATTTTTTAATAAAGCTCAAATACTTAAATACTGCCTGAAATGACCCATTGCTGTTTAGGTGAACTTAAACTTGCTACATAATTAAACATTTACTAATGTAATCTTTGAGAAACAGAACTATGCACATTGCTTACTTATGTATTCAACTACTATTCCTAGACTGCTCCTGTGGCCTAGTGGTTAGAGCATCCGCCTTGGTTGAAGGAGGTCGTGGTTTTGATCACCAGCTGAGTCATACCAAAGACTTATAAAAATGGTACTAACAACTGCCTCGCTTGTCGCTCAGCATTAAGGAATCATCCATAAAAGAATGTCCGCAAAGATGGAGGGGTATTCTATGTTCAACAGCTGCTTTGGGACTACTGCGTGTATTCCAGTATGTTTTGCGGACATCCTTTATGGGTCATTCATAATAATAAATTATTTGTTAATTTCAATTTGTATCATTCATGCCACAGAATTATATATGAATGGGTTGGCATTAATACATAGGTCTGACTCCCAGAGCCTGAGCTTTGGGTTGATTACATATCAGTCTTTCTAGATTGGGATATCTGCATCTGGGAGAGGGTAAGCCACAAATGTGGACATTGGGAGGAGGGTAGGAGACATGTATTATCTGCGTATGTCCTTACTATGGGAACTGAATTAGCACTGTGAGTCATATAGGCTCAATTGTCTTCCTTGGCGTCTTTCTGTTTGTGGCAATTTGTATTTGATACTCAGAAAGTAAAAGTTTCCAAGTGGAGATGGCATTTTTTTAGAAGTGTATATCTGAAGTAAGGGAAACCTGTATATTTTATAACAACGTTACACCCATCAATGATATCCCAAGTTAATCGGAATTAAAAGGTTACATTTTTTTAAATATGCCAAAGCTATATGAGACCTTTTGAAAATAATCAGTGAGGAAATCTTAGGAATTATTTTTTTTCTTTCAAACATTATCTTATGCAAAGTGTGAAACTGTAGAGCAATACCAAAAGAAGAAACTCAGTAAACTTGTTTGATATTCGAGGCTGATTAATTATTGGCAACAACCACACCAGAAAGACTATTCTCTGCAGTTCTTCTTCTGAATTATTAAGAATATTATCATTTTAATTATTCATATTACTATTGTCAATATTACTATAGCAGCAGTAGTAGTAGTAGTTAAAGGTTAGTTCCTAGTCTGTGCCTACCCCTCCCAACAAAAAAACAACAAAAAAACAACAACACCCCCAAGAAATGGGTGTTTTTGTAAAAGTCATAGCTAATATCAATCCCTATCACATCGGAGGTCATCTCCTGTGTTTTTAGTTCATTGCAAAAGAAAATCTGTTGTAGCCATTATCTAGTTTTCCTAAATATCTCTCATTTCATAACTTTTCACATTCAGGGTCCGAAATTATGAGTTATTGGAGTAAACCACAGTATCCTATTTTTGTATACTGATCCAGCTAAAATAAAGCAGCAGTTTGTTCAGTTTGTATTTTGACATTTATTTTTGATTAGCATCTGCTGAGAACAATAAAAACAGTATTTTCCCAACAAGGTTCACCAAAAGTTGAAAGTCCATTTCTGAATCAGATCCATTATTTGATCTAGATGTTACAATTTGCATTACTTCAGAAAAATTAACTTTTCATTTTGATTTCTTGTACAACAATATGTGTAGTGAGCTTGCATTGTGTGATTTTTCTGATAATTTATGAAAATTTGTATTCAAGTCAATGAATCAAGTAAAACTCACACTTTTGTATTTCTCCAAATAATCATTGTAGAAGGTGCAGGATATCACAGTCTCTCCTGGGTCATACCTCATCCATTTTTTTTATTTTCCCAGCATTTTCAACACTTTCTAAGAGTTTTGTCTTGATCAAAGGTGCATATATCAATGGAAGCATGCTTAGTAGACGATCTTCCTAAGGATAAGATGCATATATCGGAATTCAAAGTAAAAATTTAATACTAGTCTTTCAATAACTTGAAAATAATAAAAAAAATATTACATGTAACAGAGTGATTGAAGTATTTTTTTAGGTAAATTCCTAGTGTTGATTTTATATTTTATTTACAGCAAGAAGAATATTTTCCTCATATTTTTCTTCATTGAAATCACACTAACATTTACTCAACTTCTTTTAAGAGGAAAACAACTTGTTAAATATTTTTTTTTCTTTTTGTCTTTCTTTATATGTGGTTGACTCTCTACGGCATTCTTTGAGTGTAATTGCTTATCTGCTTCATGGACGGAAACTGCTGCATCAGTTCTTGAGTCAAGAGACGTGTTTTGGTAGGAAATAGAATTACAGTCGTGTTTGATCTGAAAAGAAGTTATGTCCTCAACGGCACTATCAACAAGACTATGTTGTGTAGTTTGTTTTGTTTCTCCTAGTTTAGTTTGAGGGTATACAATAGGGTCACATGACCCAACCTCATCAGTTTGACCATCTTGAGCAATTGATTCGTCTGAGGTGCAATAAAAGCTTTTGTAATACTGGATACACGCTTTTCGAAGAGACCCATTTGGTGAAAATGACTTCCTGAATTGACTTGATTGTTGTTCCCAATACTTCTGAGAATATGTATTTCCGCACATATTTAGTTCCTTAATCCCTCTCAATAGGTTAGGACAAAATGCGTCCTCATAGCAACGGACTGGTATCAGACATCGCTTTCTGCCATCTGTAATAAATATGAGGAAAATTGTTTCTTACATCTAGTAGTAAATTAACTTTGACACCACTTCAAATACATGTCACTTTGTTGTGGATTAAATCGTTTAAGCCGTGAAAAAATGGTACCACTCTCCTTGCATAATTAAACAAACACCTCGGTCACACAAAGGTTTTCGTACACCGGAGTTATCTATAATAATAAATAAGAAAACAACCCATGTAAGAGATTGGCTAACTTTAGTGCAGATGATATATTCATCTGGCGTGATTGTCTCTTTCAAACATTCGTCTGTATAGTTTAAAGGTTAATGCATTCATGGAACTGACAGAAAATGCATAACATTATTTGTAAACGATTACTTTGATAACATTACCATTCTAAGTCAAAAAAGTTTTTTTTTCCCAGGTGATTCTAGAGCTTTCAAAACTGGAGGAACTTAAAGAAGACACAGCATGATTTACGAGCACATTTTATGTCTATACGATAAAAAAGGACATTTAGTAGTTAATATGGTTTCAAAAACTGTACTAATTAAACGCAGATAGTATGGAAGTATAAAATGGAAAATATAGGATGTATCGTTTAACAGTTAGGAAAGAGCAGAATATATTTTTGCGATATCATTTCTGTGAAGCGCGTGAGAGAAGTTCGCCTAATCTGTAACAGTGTAGATATAGCGTTTTGCAAACTTTTTGCAGTGAAACAAATGTGGAAAAAGTAACAGCATATTAAAAATGCGTTACTTAAAATATGTATCATGCGAATTTACGTTAATTACAAAACTATATTAAGAAAAGAAAGCACTACAAAAGGAAACACATTCATAGAAAATAAAATTACAAATGAAATTTGCGATCAGGTGAATACCTTACCGTATGATGATAATAAAGGAAATCAAAGATGACACAAAAAATAGATCGTTCAAATGTTTTGTTTTTTTTTACCCAGGAATACAGGGGAAAAGAAGATAAAATTGACTAATTCATCATAAAGACTACAAGCTTATAGAACATAAAGTGTAATGAAAATACAATATATAGTGTAATGAAAATCGTATAGTTTAAGGAGTTCACAAGTACAGTTAAGATTCTTTCAAATTTCATTTGAAAGAATATATAGCAGTGATACACACAATTACTTTGTCCGCAATGGATGTTCCTGAACAAAACTTATACAACGAATAATTTGTAATACATCATTAAAATCATAATTCGTGAATTATTAATCATTGCCGAAACTATGTTGATATCGGAAGACTGTACGATCAATACGTATGAAGTAAAAGTTATGCATTTCAGACTTTCCGCGTCATCTGGATAAAGTAAAAAGAGTAAACAGTGAGAATCTATCCAGATTGTGACTTTTCAGTTTCCGCAGATCTTCACGGTATCTACCATGTATTTATTTATGACAGATCTTCACGGTATCTACCATGTATTTTTTATGACAGGTCTTCACGGTACCTACCGTGTATTTATTTATGACAGGTCGTCACGGTATCTACCATGTATTTATTTATAACAGCAATCTAAAAATAACTGAGACATATCGCACAATAATATTTGTGGATTGTACAGTAATAATTGAAAAATGTTAAAAATGCAAAAGAGAAAAACTGATAGAAAAAAGAGAAAAATGAAATACAAAATGTCAAAAGAAATGATTGCGAAAGAAAAACAAATTTGTTTCTTATTATGGCGTAAGAAATGAACAGGTTAGAGATAAAAATTCATTAAACAATTGTATGCCGGTAAGAGGCAACATTAATTATAAAATAAAAATAATCTGCACATGAAAGGAAAAGATACTGCGTTATCGTCAATAAATAGATTTCTAACTGAAACAGCATGAACATCACTTAATGCAACTCAGCTTACTGACTTTAAATTTATTGAATAGCATTACAGAGGTTGACACGGCATGTGTGTCATAACACTATAAAAATGTACACCATGGCTTTTGTGATTCATTCCAGTTGTTGTGTTGGATGATTTCAAATATAGAGTTGATGATGATAAATACCGGAAATGATTCTAACCTCTTGAAATGAATGACAAAGGTTAGCTAACAGCTTCGACGTTCCTAAGCAACGGTCTGAAAAATGAAGGTATTGCAAGATTACATTAAAGTATTTCAGCTTTAGTAATTTGTATGTTATGTTTAGAGGTACCAATTGAACACCTGTTTATTTCGACAGTATCAGTAATACTACAGCAATTCAAATGTGAAATATTGTTGGTAATTTTTATCTTCTTTCAAGGGAGTAGCATGTACATAACTTTGTGGCATAGTAACAAAAATGGGTTTAGTTTGATGCAACGCCGTTTACATAAATCCTTTCACCCATTTTAACCGAATTGCTAGTAGTATAATATATTTTTAGAAGAAGAAATATGATGACGACGGTGTGCTTTGCGCATGTTAGGACATTGTAACTGTCAGGTTTGTTAAATGTCATCTGCTATGTATGTCTATATTTTTTTCTAACTCCCGCTACATGCTTTAATTTACTTTTTGTAATTGTTATTGATCGTTGTACAGATTATCTTTAGTTAAATTTTGCCCACGTGACTTACGTTAAGACCACAAATTAAATAGGATCTATAACTAGATGTTCACGTATATGTTGACAGTTATTAATAATAATATTTATAGCATTGTTGGCTTAGTCTCTCACTGGCTAATAAGGTTACGACACTTCTAAAAATTCAGTAACTTCCCATTTCTTGTGAAAGGTGACACGATAAGGTAAATTAAACATAAAATGAGTAGTAATGTCTGTCATGTGGGGTCTATTGTGAAATATAGTAGCAATAGACGGAATAAATAAAGAGGCAACCCTTTTTGGCTTCGCTTCGTTCTGTAACTTAGTTTGTGTCCAGAGTCGTAACACATCCAATACTCAACGAAACAGTCATCATAAACTATTAAACATTTATACGATCTTTTATCTCTTTCTTTTATGATATTTTTTTTACATATTTTGATTTGTCTAGCTATTTCGTATCTCACGTATGACCAGTGGAGATAATTTCAATTTATTTCACTCCTCGTGGAAATATTCTAAGTCATCTTAATGTTAGGAATATTACATTTAAAATCTAGTGTTGCTTTACTTACCAGATTCCATTGTAGAATAAATGGAAAGTGAATAAGGCAGAAAGCAAAATGAAAACAAGGCTAGCGAAGATCCGAAAACATTAACTTAACAAAATCCACAATATCCACGTCGGGTTTAACTTGGAAGATATTCTGTAAACCGTTTACCTCAACTTATCAAGCCAAAGCTGAACGTTAAAATTAAAAAAATACATTAAAAAATGCCGAAGACTGTCCAAATTCTTTCCCACTTTTGAAATTATAACTCGTTCGCGAAACAAAACAGTGTTAAACAGGACACTCTTTAATTTGATGGGTGGTTATTTAGCTGGCTTGCTCTTCTTTTTCGTTTCCTTATTTGCATTGCAACATCTATTCGCAAAGGGATGTTTTATTTATCATTGTTGAGTGAACAAAGTCAAGCAATAGAACCACAACATTGAACCGTGCCTGTACCTTACAACCCATTAACCACAAATGATTTACCGAATTATCGTATTCAGAGTTATTATAAACCTTTTCACAATAAATGTTCTCATCAAACTGTACCTGTTCGGGATTTCATTCTTTAAGTAAATCTTTAAAAGTGTTATATATGTCGTATCCCATTGTAACGTTAGCATTCCAAGGTATTGCTAGAAAACCACTCTCAATGTCAAGTTGTATTTGTATCGGTCGTTATATGTTGTATAAGTTTGCATATCTATAAATATATACAAAATCTGCTACCATTGTTCACCCATGAGACCTACATATACCTTTCTGTAAAGAAATCATTTTCTTGCCTGTTGGTGTAATATATACATCCGCTGTCCAGTTAGTATGTAACTAAATTAATTGTACTTTTTTTGTTCGTCGTACATGCATAAGAAATTGGACGTTTTCGATCGTAGTAAATATGCATTCGAGAACTTTTTTCTCAGTTATTTATAACTGTCTAAAACCTCCAGATAATATTTTCAGACTGACATATGATCTTTACATGTTATCATTGGTCCATAGGATGACTATTTAAATCAAGCTTTTGTATTTTAAGCATTTTGCAACGTTGCTTAAATTATATCCAAAGTATGAATTGTTTCATATTTATGAAATGTTTGCATTGCAGTGTTTGATTCAAAATCAGGTACATCATATACTAAGTCACCATCTGTGGTTTTAAATCAAACTTAGTTTTTCATAAACTCTATCTCGGTTTGTCGAATTTTTGTATTTGTATTGTGTAAGCTTTATTAGATCATTTAATATTATGTAAATTGAACTTGATACCGATTTGAGTATGCTTCTTATTTCTATGCTATCGTTATCGAATGGAATCTGTTAATAAGCATCTTTTATGAAACACTGCAAAATTCATTTTATGTCTTAAAATTGACAAGTCAACATCTTTGAACAGCTTGAAATTTTTTGTAACAACTGTTTTGACATCGGTTTCAGACATCCAACTTGCCATCAAAAACAGTTTACGTTTGCTGCGGAGAATATTGTTTTTTGTTAAACCCTATAAGTTATTACATCAAAACCTCTTACATTATTCAAAGTATGGATTGTTGCATTAACTTATTTTATTTTTGTACACACTCTGATCTTTCTTGGGCATCTCTATTTTTTCGGGATAAATTGCGTTCGCTCTGACCTTCGGTCCCAAACTATCTTTGCTCTCTTGCTGTTTTGTTCATGGTGCTAGCTAACCAGCACCACTTGATAATACATACATTTTCGCAGTGTGATAAGTTGATGTAAATATTTGAAGATCGTGCTATTTTAAATTATATGCACAAAAGTTTAATTAACCGGTTCTTGTTTTATCTTGTTTCTGGTTGTTCGTGGGTTTTTTAACATCCTAAACAAAATTTTAAAAAATACAAGTTTTGGAGGAATGCTCAGGAGTTATTAACTAGTTAACTACTAGCCAATTACTGGAATTACTGGAATTGATGGAATCATTAACTAGTTAATTACTAGTCAATTACTGGAATGTATGGAATCATTAAATAGTTAATTAATAGTCAATTACTGGAATTGATGAAATCATTAAATAGTTAATTACTTGATCAATTGATATCAATTTTATCACATTACCTCTTTGCATTTTTGTTTATTATAAATTGTACAAGTGTCATAGAACTATCAATATCCATTCGCCAAATGGTGGTTACTAATCATCATCATCATCATTATTATTATTAGTAGTAGTAGTAGTTGTAGTAGTAGTAGTTGTAGTAGTAGTAGTAGTATTCGTTGTAGTAACAGTAGTAGTAGCAGTAGTGAAGATGAAAGCAAAGCATATGATTATGGTTACATAGATATGTGATGCTGTTGATGCTGTTGTTGTTACTCACCAGGATCCAATTGCTTGGCGTACTGAAGCGCAAATTTCATGTTTCCATTGGTGAAATTGTCAGCCTGTGGTAAAAATAATAGTACCCTACCACTACACCTGTGAATAAATATAAGCCAATTATTGACATTTTGTGAGGTGAATATGTTGATTAAATTTGTTCGTCACTGAACAAAATTATTTATTTGAACTAATTGCTTTTAACACTCGTCAAAAGTCCATGCAAATACAAAGTCAATATCTCATTTATTATATACAATAAATCAATCAAATGACACTGTTATTTTGCACAGTCATTGAAAAAAGCCATACTACAGTGTTAAAACGGTTGAAAAGTTTATTTTAAGATCTGCACTCTACTAATTATTAAAGCTTATAAAGTTGTAAGTCAATGAATACTCTTCATGCCAACTTTTTTTGTGACGTCACATAATTGCGATTTCATTAAACTACTTACACCTGCGTAAGTACATTTATTGGTGGTGTAATGAGGTTGGGTCTAATTTTTACCTTACTCTGTTATGATAATAATCTGAGCCCGATCGAGCCAACTGAATTGCCAAGTATTGGTAACATGGTTTTGAATGGTCTATTTTTTCTTCGATGTTTTCAAAAGAACAACATGTTGATCGCTTTAACAAGTATTTTCCACACAAAGACAAACTAAATGTTGATGGCATCCACTTTTCTGTATCAGAAAATCATATACCAGAGTTTTTAAAACAAAACAGTATCTCAGTAAATGTTTTCGGACTAGACGAGGAAAAGGTTACCCGTTATATATCTCAGCTACTGCTTCACAGTTCGCAATCAATTTATATCTGTTTGATAAAAAAAACTTTAACGCATTAGTTGGTGGACAGTAGAGTAAAATTAAAACAAAGAAATATTTATGTTATAGATTTCTGAACGATTTTTCTAGCGAATAAAGACTGCATAAGCATAACAAAAATTGTGTCAACGTTCAAAAGATAACTATGTCCAACAAAAAAGAAAAAATATTAAAATTTAATAATTATGTTCATAAATTAAATATTACTTTTGTTATTTACGCTGATTTTTAGTGCCTATTTCTTCCTGTGGTTGCAAATGAATATAATCCAAATAAATCCAGTACAGAAAACTGAACAGCATATTCCTTGCCAATTTGTGTGAATATAGTGAAGTGTAACTATAAACACTCACTTCAAAAATGATTGTGTGTGTGTGTGTTTGCATGCGCGTTTGTTGATGAGATGGTATATGGTATGATTTGTGCTGCTCGGTTCGTTGATGAGATGGTATAGGGTGTGTTTTATGCTTCTCTTTCATTGATGAGATGGTATGTTTTGGGTTTTGTGCTGCTCGTTTCGTTGATGATATGGTATATGGTGTGTTTTTTGCTGCTAGTTTCGTTGATGAGATGGAATATGATATGTTTTGTGCTGCTCGTTTCGTTGATGAGGTGGTATATTTTGGGGTTTTGTGCTGCTCGTTTCGTTGACGAGATGGTTATTTTGGGGTTTTGTGCTGCTAGTTTCGTTGATGAGATGGTATATTTTAGGGTTTTCTGCTTCTCTTTCGTTGATGAAATAGTATATGGTGTGTTTTATGCTTCTCTTTCGTTGATGAGATGGGATATGGTGTGTTTTGTGCTGCTCGTTTCGTTGATGAGATGGTATATTTTGGGTTTTATACTGCTCCTTTCGTTGATGAGATGGTATATTTTGGGTTTTGTGCTGCTCCTTTCTTTGATGAGATGGTATATCATATGTGAAGTGAGTTTAAGGAATGTTTTCATTCACTTCCTTGCTTTACGTATATAAAACCAGTGTTCACTATTCGTGCCATTCTACACAGAATACAAAATGACTGGAAGTCTAGAGCTATTTACTCAGTTAAGAGATACTTGGTATTAGATCGTGGTTGGAGCGCACGAACTGGACAAACTTAACCAATAATGGAAGTTAACAAGTACTGAGGACTTGATAAAGAAACTAAAAGTAACCAGTTATCAGTTACAATTGATATCCATAGAAGAAGCAGACAAAATAAGAAGATTCGTCAATTCAAAATACTTCAAAGTGGGAACCTTGAAGCAGATTCTGGATGATGTTATTCAAGCGATATGCCATATGAAAGATATTTTCCATTTAACAGAGTGGCCTTTTGTGAAAAAAGGTGTAGATCACATGAAGAAAGGCGAAGACAATATCAAACAAATACTGGAAGAAGAGGTCAAGAAAATTAAGGAGACTTGGGCAAAAGAAAGAAAGGAGAAAGCAAACCAAAAGAAGAAAAAAATGACTTTGAAAAACTGAATGAGAATTGGATGAAGGTACAAAAAAAGTTTAGAGACATGGGACATCTAGACTGGATGCCAAAGAAGAAGAGATGAATTTTAGAGAAAGTTAGCCAATGGTGGAGGAAATGCAGACATTAAAAGAAGACGAAAACAAAGGCCCTTTTCAGGGCCACTTTTCATACCTCGAAAAGATTATACTTTTCAATAACAAATTGCCTGTATAAGTTATAAAACATAAATTTCACTACATTCACTAACACGACGAACGCTTGATGTCACAGTACTTGACGAATGCTTGACGTCACAGTACTTGCACATTGCTACACTGTTGACAAGTATTCAGTAACCGTGATGTCATGTCACCTGGGCCATTTCTCTTGTTGCTATACAGTCCCAAGGTGTGCTAATACAAAATTTCTCATTGTCGCTATAAAGGCACGGCTGTGCCATTTCGCGCCAAAAATCTTGTCGCCAAAGTACAAAACAGCCTATTTTAATGATAACTCCCATTGTCGATATAGGCTGCCCCTTCACTACTGACTGGCCTCAGGTGGCGCAGTTAAAATAGTCCCCCGTGTTAGGGATAGTTGTAGAGTTTCTACAGTGTGAACTGCTGGCGGAACGGAAAGTTAATGTAGAGAAACTATGCGGATATGCGGTTGATGGTTATTTGGCAAGTTGTAAATAATAATGTCTTACATAGATTAGAGTAAAATTTATGTATAAAATGGACACGTCGGGCTTTCCAACTTATAACTGAAGTTGTATAGAAGTCTTCGTCAATTTGGGGTAAACTTATGACTTCTAGCGGGATTCGCTCCAGGGTTTTGACAAAGCTCGGTCAAGCAAAAGACCCTTGGATGCTTGCAACAATATAAAATTTTGTGTATGAAGTAATAGGTAGTTGAGTTGTTCCTATCTCAGAGACCATCTACCCTGGACAAAACATATTTTGTCGTAAATATGAAAGGCATCATTTTGAGCTAGATAAGGCTGCTGACAAAAATTTTAATGTACAACGTTTTGGAGGGGTAAGGGATATCAGAGAGAGAGAGAGAGAGAGAGAGAGAGAGAGAGAGAGAGAGAGAGAGAGAGAGAGAGAGAGAGAGAGAGAGAGAGAGAGAGAGAGAGAGATTCATCAGTTAAACAATACTACTGTCTCAAACTGTACACTGGAAAGAGGAAGGCACATGTTCTCTTCCATTGGCGGCTGCTCACGCGCAGAGAGACCTCATGGCTCGCTATTGACTACAAAATTCTTGAGAACAATGTCTATTGGAAAATAGGTTTGACGTGTTAGCTTATACAAATGGTTTTCAAACACGAATGGTGCAACGTTTCAGTGACTAAACTAGACATTCAGTCGCCCATAACTTCTCATGGATCTGAACATACAGAGTTGTAAAGGCTCCATGCAAAACCTCAACTTTACAAAGAGAACTAAAATGTTTTATCTGCTTGAATGTAAACACAACTAGCAGAAGTAAACAAAATCTGTGTGTGTTTGGCTGTAAATGCAACCAACAAACTAAAACAAAATCTGTGTGAAATATTATTCTTTTCCAGTACGTTACCCTGTCATGTACATATAGCTAACAAAAGTGCCGTTCATACAAAGGATACTGGTACACGTTACTTACGCTATTTGAACTAAAACAGAAAAAAGAAAAATGTTTCGTGCTAAGTTGGCATGATTATGCCCTTCACTTGATGATGGTTTCACCAGAAAATCTCAAGGAATGTATACTTAGGGTTTGCACAATTCGATTCTCTCTCTCTCTCTCTCTCTCTCTCTCTCTCTCTCTCTCTCTCTCTCTCTCTCTCTCTCTCTCTCTCTCTCTCTCTCTCATTATTCATTTAGTCGTTCACTTTCTAGATGATAACAAGGGTCCAAATGAATTGTCCTAATAGGTATTACCTCTCCTCAATAATTTGCGACAGAGCGTCAATTTCATAGCATCCCCACATTATATCATTGTATGGGTCAAAGAAGATCAAGGATTTGTTAATCATGTTCATTCTGGCAACAAATCTCTTCACTACCTCTTCTGAACCTTGATCGTATATTAAACATCCACTGAAATGAACCTCTCCTCTCTGTAGTACTGAAACGGATATTAATTAATGTTATTTATATATTAATAATCCATTTCAATGAAATTCTCCAAGCAGCTGTAATCAAACGGACATATATTTATATTATTCATTTAATAAACATCCACGGAAATGAAACTCTCTTCTTTGTTGTATTGAAACGGACACATAATTCACTTTATTTTTTTAATAATAGATTAAACACATCATTGCTGTAATCATTATCATTCTTATTGTTTCAAATTATAAAACATCGACGACAGCAATATTTACAAAATTCTTCATCTTTATCAGCATCAGAAACAACCAGCGAAAGCAAGAAGAATTGGTCAGAAATAAAAATTTTTTATCTATAAGCAGAACTTAGAAGTTGACAACTTTAGTTTTCTACCGGTGTACAATTTAATATATGTTCAGGGCCTTTGATTTTATAGAAAAGCTTGCGATGTAATAAAAAAATTATTGCAGGTTAGGAAGGAAACGTGTTCCGCAATATAATTTGACATGACTGGGATTGGAGAAATGTCCAAGTTGTCGTTCCTTCCAAATTTCTTTGATCATAAAAGCCTTTCTATTGCACGTATTGATGTGTTTTGTAGGTCGTGCTTGGTTTGATATGACATACAGATAGACAGACAGACGGACAGAGGAAAAGACATAGTAAAATATTAAGATTACCATCATAAGTCGTCAGGTTTTTGGCTGAAAAAATAGCAAAATAAATCAATAACAACATTTGTACATATCTGACCTAAATATGATTAAGGAAGCAGGTGACAGGGTAATTATTTTAAGTGTGCCATGTTTACATTTTCCATATATTTTGTGAGACTTATCTAGAATGTGGAATTTTACTTACATTATCTCTTTTTTACAGCACGATTTAAGAATGAGTAAGATTATTTTACATAACTATTTGGTATTGCATTAAAATAACACAAATAAAAGGTCTAAACGATGGTATATATATTGTTCATTTTATAGTGTTTCAAAACACAATTTTATAAATGTGTTAATGATTTGTATACAACCATCAGTATCATATTATTCATTACTTATTTAATAAACAATACAAAGAAACAATGCTGACGTTTACCACAAGGAGGCATTGATTCCACCATATTGAATATTTCAACCAAACCCTGTGAAAGTTTTCTTTCTGATCCAGACTCCTGCAATAAAAATTATATAAACTTAGGTACATTTTGAATAGGTTTGATCTGTATATTCATTTACATATATTTTTGCGAAATATATTAATTATTAGTTCGCTTCGAAACACTATTCTCGTCAAATCAAGGTCAAGGAATTTCCTTGTTCCAATTGACACCTGGGTCGTGTGTGTGTGATATTGATTTGTAATGTAGCTTTAACAATTTTTTTCAGTCATATCGCTACGATATCTGCAGTATGGTAGTTTGTAGTGACGTAGCATCATCCCCACCCAGTAACACTATCCTGACACAGCCCGATTAGTAACACTAGCCTCTTGATTCTGAGCGCCAAGTATGACAGATGTTAGTACCATTTTTATAAATCTTTGTTATGACTCTGCAAGGGTTCAAGCTATCGACCTCTAATATCCACTCTAATCACTTAGGCCACTGGAGCAGTACAACACACAAAGACAACCTTTCAAACTTAACTGAAGCTAGAGAGCAAAGAAAACAAAATACTTCAAAAAATAGTATGTCGTCTTGAGACAAGCGTCTTGTCATAATAAAAGGAACATTGTCCCAAATAATAAAAAAAACAATTTCCTCCAAAGCCAAACTAGATCAACTAGAGCTATAGCCCAAAGAAACAAAAATAGTCGAGACATTTCTAAACATCATTAAGTATGGCTAATGAGAAAAACGGGACCTGTTTCCAAATAGAGAACTATATTTCCTCAAGAAAAAAGTGGAAGATATATTTGAAACCATTTCGTTATCGACTTTACTAATGACTAAATATGTTTTTAAAAGCCAGAGCTTAGAATAACAAGAGGAACTAGGAAGAGATATGGACTTTCTTGTTATAGTCATGCAGTCGTAAATATCCAACGCATAAAGTGCTTCTGCGATGCAATTATCAAAAAGACCAATTAGGTTTATCATAGACGAAAAACCAATAAGGATGAAATAAACTAATATTAAAAATAAAACCAGTAGACGAAATACACCATATATACATATATTCTAACCAAACTAGAACTTGGCAAATCAAAGTAAAAAATTCAGAAACGTAGATAACATCGTGGACATAGTAAGTCCACGCCTGTTTTCAAGTATAAACAAAGTGAATGACAAAAAGATCAGCACTTCTGCTCTCAAATAAAACGTTTGTCACTAAAATTGACTACGAGACTAATGTGAGAAAATAAATGATTCTGAAAAGCAATCTTGGTGCTGTTGATATTTGACTTGACAAAATCATATAACGACTTCTTGCTGCCAACTGTATTATATTCTTATCATGATATCGATCTGCATCAGTCTTGTTCGATTTCGATCTAATCGTAAAAATTGAACGTGGTACAGATATTTATTCGACGTCGGAGGCAATATTTTGATGGTTTCCTTGAAACTTTTGTATGCGTTATTTAACGATTTGGTTTATTATATCATTCAGTTCACATCTTTTATATTCCATCTTATGGAAAAGTTTGATTTAGCGTTGTAGCTCATCGCAATTATGATTTAGTGCGTATGACCATTTTGTCAAAGACTGGCACTCGACCAATATAATTGTGTGATATAATTTATCGCAATTGCAATACAGTCTGGCTGGACATGAACACTTGTGATAACCTAACCTTGTTCTTTATGGCTATCGTTGTCAGAAATAATGATAACAATAGAAATACGCAATTTGCTTTATGCTCAAAACTAAAGAGCAAGCAAATCGGATGCAACCAGAGATGACGGACGTTACCGAGGAAATCAAATTAAATATTGAAGTTCAGTTTCATTTGGGAATTGTCATATAGTCGGATAGATGGATGGATGGAATGCTGTGAGGCTAGACACAAGGATCGATTGATCTTGTCTATCAAATAACAGACAGACAAACTGATTGATAGGTTGCGTAATTGCTACCTTAATTGATTGATAGATTAATTGATATTATTTTTGTGACCTCTACATTCAAGCAGCTACTTTAATGATTTACCCTAAAGGTTAATTTTCTTGAATAGAGCTATTATCCATTTGTGTGGAACTTCGAAGTGGTTGAATGGGAATTCCCTTTATAATTTTTCCTCTCGCGCCGGAATGAAATTTTAAAAATGGTCGTGATATTATAAACCAAGCTTTCTTAGATAGTGAATGATCTGAACGAGGACACTGAAAATCAATACCATGCTGGTAAAGTATAATCCTAGTTAGATCCATTGTCTATAGTAAGGTAGTGTAATTATATAGTAGATAAAGAAACTCTGGAATAAAGTCAAGGATTAATTTATAATATAATTTCCGAACCAGTTTAAAAAAAAAAACAAAATGTGCCAAAATCTAATAAATGCACAATTTACCTTATGATCAAACCCTAAGTAAATATTTGATTCAGCCACCAACAAAGGATTTGTAAGTTACTGTATAAATCAAATCAAACAGTTCAGTTTGATATAGGGACATATAGATGGGTGGATGGGTGGATAGATATTTTGGTGGACAGATATTTATCGATATATCGATTGTTCGATTGATTAGTTGATTGATCAGTCAATCGTTCAATCTATTAATTTATAGATATAATAGGTGATTGATACATTCGTAGGTTCATTGATTCATTCATTTTGATTGTTTGTAACTTGTGCCTATAAATTCAGTTAACTGCTTCGATGAGTTACCGCGAAGATGGATATCCTTTGATTGCTTTTTTTCTTTGGTGGAGCTATTATTAGCTTGGGTGCTTCCAAATAAATACAACCCACATACACTCAACACATGATCGTGAAAACGTTACTTCCTTCCAAAAGCCTGAATCTAAGTTTAGAAATCTTTGCAATGTTTATTCAAATGAAACTAGTCATGAGTCATTTTTTATAATTGTGGTCAGAGACGTAATTCTTTAGTTCTTGTTTACTCGTGTGGAAACTATATATGGCGAAGCTATTTTATCTTTAAATATGGAAGATTTAAAAACTAAATGTATAATATTGAGTTAACGTTCTACCAGTTTTCCTCGCCCGTATATAGTATTAGTTACCCTTGTAGCAACGCAATGATATGATAGTGCAATGGATTTTTAATGGGTAGTACGGTGACTATATGTAGACATGTCCCCACCTCGGAGAGAGAGAGAGAGAGAGAGAGAGAGAGAGAGAGAGAGAGAGAGAGAGAGAGAGAGAGAGAGAGAGAGAGAGAGAGAGAGAGAGAGAGAGAGAGAGAGAGAGAGAGAGAGAGAGAGAAAACAAATCACTAATGGAACTAAACAAAGGTGAATTTCATGAGCAGGTGTTAAAAATATTAAGTTTTCCAACTCACCTTACCTAGACACCATATTATCCGTATTGCCTAACTTACAGACAATGTACTGGTATGCAGTACAACATAGTTACAATTCGTATTGCGTTGAATATATAAATATCAATGAACAGGAAGTTAAAATTGATATTGTGGGTGTATGTGGATCTTTAACGTACCTTTAGCAAACTTCAATCACGTAGCTACGAGGTCTACAGTGTGGCAGATGTCTAGCACTAGGGCATCTTGCTGCAGAATGTCCCACCCAGGCAGTCATAAGGCTAACTTCTTAATGTTGAACGCCAAGCCAGGCAGCTGTTAGTACCATTTTTATAAGTCTCTTCTATGACTCGGAGAAACATATGCAATTAAGAATTATTGTCAGCGATTCATAATTACTTAGTAATAAATGAACGCCTAATTTGTTGTCATCCCTGCTTTTCAGTGACGTAAATAAAACCAAGAATATTAAATTCGCAATGCTAACAAGTGTTTCTATTTAGAGTACTGTATTGCACTGAATAAAACCAGAGCATAATGATTGTTCCCTGCCAGCAAAGCACAAATATGCTTAACAGCCATTCTCTGTTTCTTCTACAATGAAGACTGAGAAATGTTGATGTAACTAGTCTTCGCAACTATCACGCATAATCCATTTTACACTGGTGTTCTGCAATGACATTTGAATCCTTGGATTGTGGTTTTGTATATTCAGAAGTGCCGCAAATGTATATTCTCTTTGACAGGGCTCTGTTGCTTTGCAGCTTCTTTGCTAGTCTCTGCATTTCATGGTTCTCAGATTCTAACTTCTTGCTATCTTCCATTAAAGCCGTCTTTTCTTTTTTGTTTAAAAAAAATCCTTTCTTTCTTTCTACTTGTCTTTTCGTTTTTCCTACCATTCTTCTTCCATACACGTCTTCATTCTTCTTCTTATCAGATGTCATTTGTAACCAAATATCATTGTACGTTTCATCTCTCACTACAGCCTTAGATTCTACATTTTCATTTAGTGGTTTCACTAGAACAGGAAAGAAGATATATATTCATAGTCGAGGTAATAGATACCCCATCAAGCGCACAAAGATTCTATCCATGATAGCTCCCATACGTTGCAACAGTGGGAATGTTTTCAGTCGCTGCAGATACTCTTCTTGACAGCACTGCGTTACTATTTTGCTAATGTTCAGATTGTCAACAAATTGTCTCAGTTGATGATTTTTTACTAGTTGGGATATGTCAATTGTATCAATGTTTAAGGGAATATAGCTACTCTTTCTGAGTGACGTGTTGTTGAACACAATTGATCGATGGCACAGTGAAAACCCAAGGGTACTCTTTCTTTCCTACAAATTTTAGAGTTATTGGCATAATCATAAATAATTGCTGAAAAAGTGGGCTTTATATGTTCAATAATGGAACATCTAATGGCTGTCAAATATGTGTCATAGCCAAATGATCTTAATTTGTTTGACCCTTGCAGGTTCAATAATGCTTATGCTGATGTGTCTGATATGTTTGTCAAATGTTAACTTTACTTGATGTAATCTTGTTCGGGTAAGAGTGAAAACTAAAACCTTTTGAAAGCAAAGTTCAAATAAATCTGGGTCAATCTACTTTTTCTGTGTAATACACCAATATTCAGGTACATTATCTTTGCAAGTTTTATATGTAAGAAAAGATTTAAAATATATTACTAACTTTGTAAGCTATCTTCCAATATCTAATATTAAAAGACTTGAAAAATATGGTTTGTATTTGTAACAGGTGGCTAGGCAATTTTTAACTGGCCTTCATTTCTTCTTCAAGCTGTCTCATCATAATTATAAATATTCTCACGTTCATCAACAACATCCAGATGACGGAGATATGTACATAACAGGTTTGTTTGCCATTCAGTGTCGACTTCTGTCTTATTTCTGGTTCTCTGTCCTCTGAAGTTATGTAGAGGACAACAATCCCTCTAAATCACTTGCCCAAGTCCATCCCAATCACATATTAGTAGGTAAACTTGTGATAAGGTAATATGGTCTTGACATGTACTTTTTTATTCAACAAAAGCTTCTTCTACACTCATTCAACTATGGGAATAGTCAAGGAGGTTTCATGTACAATTTCATGATTATACGATTATTGAAAGCGAAGCAGCAGCGTTCTTTTCCAGCAACATTTACTGCAAATGCCTTTATACTGTTTAGATTAAATAGGAGGTAACCATTTCTTTCTGGTGAATATCTTAGATGTAGACTGGTGATAGCTTCAAGCAAACAATTATACGGATTTTATGGAACCGTACATATAATGTCTTGGGTCACTGCATGTCTTACATTGGGAAACAGTTTATATATAGTTTTTGCAAAATATGGTTTTGCTTGTGAAAATGCAGTTATTTTCTTACTTTTGCTCATTACTATCTCAATAAAAACACTTTCTAACAAGACACATCTAAATGTTTATAGGGTTGCAACTGTTAACGTAACTACCTAACGAAAACAAAATCTGTGTTTGAAACATTTACCAGTTTCTTGCCTTGTCTTTCGTTATATAGTTATAGAAAGTATGATGTATTAGAAGGGTACAAGTTTTCGTTTCTTGCTCAATTTAAAATAGACAGAAGAAAAATATATCATGCCCAGATCCAGATGAAATAATGTCCTTATGATCTCTCTCTCTCTCTCTCTCTCTCTCTCTCTCTCTCTCTCTCTCTCTCTCTCTCATTATCGATCGAGTCTTTCACTTTGAAGACCTCACATTAAGCATCAAAATGAATTATCGAAAGAGATATGTACTTCTCAATAAATTGCAACAGAACGTTAATATTATCGCATTTCCAAATTATGTCAATGTATGGATCAAAGAAGACGAAGAGTTCGATAATCAAGTATATACTGGCAACAAATCACTTCACCTGATTTCAATTCGTATCTGTCCACTAAAATGAACCTCTCCACACTCTTGTGCTGCAAAGGACGTAAATTAATGTCGTTCGTATATTAAACAGCCACTGAAATGAACTTCTCCAAGGTTTTGTGCTGCAAATGACATAAATTAATGTCGTTCGTATATTAAACATCCACTGAAATGGAACCTCTCCACGCTCTCGTGCTGAAAAGGACATGAATTATTATTCGTATATTAAACATCCACTAAAATGAACCTCTCCACGCTCTTGTGCTGAAAAGGACATGAATAATTATCATTCGTATACTAAACAGCCACTGAAATGAACTTCTCCAAGCTTTTGTGCTGCAAAGGACGTAAATTAATGTCGTTCGTATATTAAACATCCACTGAAATGAACTTCTCCAAGCTTTTGTGCTGCAAAGGACGTAAATTAATGTCGTTCGTATATTAAACATCCACTAAAATGAACCTCTCCACGCTTTTGTGCTGAAAAGGACAAGAATAATTATTCGTATATTATACATCCACTGAAAGGAACTAATCCACGCTCTTGTGCTGAAAAGGACATGAATTAATATCATTCGTATATTAAACATCCACTGAAATGAACCTCTCCAAGCTTTTGTGCTGCAAAGGACGTAAATTAATGTCGTTCGTATATTAAACATCCATTGAAATGAACTTCTCCACGCTTTTGTGCTGAAAAGGACATGAATTAATATCATTAGTATATTAAACATCCACTGAAATGAACGTCTCCAAGGTTTTGTGCTGCAAATGACATAAATTAATGTCGTTCGTATATTAAACATCCACTGAAATGGAACCTCTCCACGCTCTCGTGCTGAAAAGGACATGAATTATTATTCGTATATTAAACATCCACTGAAATGAACTTCACGCTCTTGTGATGAAAAGGACATGAATTAATATCATTCGTATATTAAACATCCACTGAAATGAACTTCTCCAAGCTTTTGTGCTGCAAAGGACGTAAATTAATGTCGTTCGTATATTAAACATCCATTGAAATGAACTTCTCCACGCTTTTGTGCTGAAAAGGACATGAATTAATATCATTCGTATATTAAACATCCACTAGAATGAAGCTCTCCACGCTCTTGTGCTGAAAAGGACATGAATTAATATTATTCGTATATTAAACATCCACTGAAATGAACTTCTCCAAGCTTTTGTGCTGCAAAGGACGTAAATTAATGTCGTTCGTATATTAAACATCCACTGAAATGAACTTCTCCACGCTATTGTGCTGAAAAGGACGTAAATTAATGTCGTTCGTATATCAAACATCCACTAAAATGAACCTCTCCACGCTTTTGTGCTGAAAAGGACATGAATTAATATTATTCGTATATTAAACATCCACTGAAATGAACTTCTCCAAGCTTTTGTGCTGCAAAGGATGTACATTAATGTCGTTCGTATATTAAGCATTCACTGAAATGAACTTATCGAAACTTTTGTGCTGAAAAGTACATGAATTAATATTATTCGTATATTAAACATCCACTAAAATGAACCTCTCCACGCTCTTGTGCTGAAAAGGACATGAATAATTATCATTCGTATACTAAACAGCCACTGAAATGAACTTCTCCAAGCTTTTGTGCTGCAAAGGACGTAAATTAATGTCGTTTGTATATTAAACATCCATTGAAATGAACTTCTCCACGCTTTTGTGCTGAAAAGGACATGAATTAATATCATTAGTATATTAAACATCCACTGAAATGAACTTCTCCAAGCTTTTGTGCTGAAAAGGACATGAATTAATATCATTCGTATATTAAACATCCACTAAAATGAACCTCTCCACGCTCTTGTGCTGAAAAGGACATGAATAATTATCATTCGTATATTAAACAGCCACTGAAATGAACTTCTCCAAGCTTTTGTGCTGCAAAGGACGTAAATTAATGTCGTTCGTATATTAAACATCCACTGAAATGAACTTCTCCAAGCTTTTGTGCTGCAAAGGACGTAAATTAATGTCGTTCGTATATTAAACATCCACTAAAATGAACCTCTCCACGCTTTTGTGCTGAAAAGGACAAGAATAATTATTCGTATATTATACATCCACTGAAAGGAACTAATCCACGCTCTTGTGCTGAAAAGGACATGAATTAATATCATTCGTATATTAAACATCCACTGAAATGAACCTCTCCAAGCTTTTGTGCTGCAAAGGACGTAAATTAATGTCGTTCGTATATTAAACATCCACTGAAATGAACTTCTCCAAGCTTCTTTGCTGAAAAGGACATGAATTAATATCATTCTTATATTAAACATCCACTGAAATGAACTTCTCCAAGCTTTTGTGCTTCAAAGGACATAAATTTATGTCGTTCGTATATTAAACACCCAATTTAATGAACATCTCCACGCTGTTGTACTAAAAACGTATATAAATTAATGTTACCCATGATTAATACAAGAAAACAATCATGACCATAATCGTTATCACCATTGTCACAAAAATTAAAATGTCCACAACGGTAATACTGAAAAGATATTCACTATCATCAGCTGCAACAGACTAGCAAAATCCAGAAAATATACCACGAAAAACAAAATTTCATTGATAAACGCAACGCTCAGTAAACTTCTTCAGCATTATAACGGTGTACAGTTGTCATAAATTGAATGCCCGAGAAAATCAATAAATAAGAGACGAAATGGGACTTTTCTTGCTGGATAGATAGGCAATTTGTTTCGCTGTAGCATTTAATATGATTAGGATTAGAGGACCGTGCATAGTAAATATCATTCAATAAAAATGTTTTTGGACGATAAACAACCTATTCTTGGACACTTAAGTAGTACTGAAGAATTGGTGATCCTTTATCAGAGACCCCGGCCCTCCCAAAATGTTTTAAGTTAACGTTTTTGTCAGCAGACTTTGTTAGCTCAAAACGATGCCTTTACGTGATAAGGTTTTTCTAACACATTTTCTGACAAAAATATGTTTTGTGGCCGGGGGGTCTCTGATAAAGGATACATCAATCCTCACTACTACTAAGCACTTATTTGTTTAGTATTACATTTTTAACCAATAAATAACCAACAAATAAAATACATATATTATGTCATACCCAATCCGATATGTTGGATTCGATCTAACAAATAAATTTTGTAAAAGATTTAATTCGATCAAAGCAGCGTTAGGGTATACAGGTATAAAACCTAAAATAATAAGCGATTGCATTTAAAAGGTCGGTTATAATATATCGCCATAATATGGATCAGTTGAAAATGATATGATAAAAAACAATAAAAATATTTGTCCTCATATAGAGGATATTTTGAGATGAAGATGGTTATATACAATGATTATTTGCATGTGTGATTGATAGGGACGGCACAGTTACATAAACTGATTGATGAATATTAATATATTTACAGATGGCCATGTGGATGATTTACTAATTAGGGACGGCACAGTTACATAAACTGCTTGATGAACATGAATATATTTACAGATGGACATGTGGTTGATTTGTTAATTAGGTGCAAGGCGGAGAACCTTTACTTAATCAGATACACCTAATGAGATTTTGAATTTTTGTTTAGATATTACCCCCAAGACGGAGTTTCTAACTATACGACGAAATGTTAGAAACTTCAGAGGGCTGTCTGCGGTGTAGGTCTTATTTTGCGACCATTTGTTGCCCTCGCAAGCGATCCTAGATTATTCGTATCGAAAGTCATAGAAGCTCAGAAGGCCTAATGGTCTTTGTGACCTGGAAATTTATTTGGCTTTACATTTAGTTGTGTTTTGAAATGACCCCTGTGTGAGTACCCATTAGCAGGTCACAGGGTTAAATTACCTCCTACTGGTCTATTTTTGGACGGCACAAGACGGCACAAACACATAACATATATTGATAATGATGATATGAACAAAATGCTATCTTCACATTTGAACACCCACCCCCAATATCAAATCCGAGAGTGATCGACGAAAAGTCAATCCACCACGAATTGACGTAGTGGGTAGGTGTGCGCACATGAAGATGGAAGGCTCCGCCCCAATAGCTTATATTTATTGGCGTAAAATCGCCTCTCGTAGACTTTGTCATTCACAAGTTTCGAACTCCAATCGCAATTTCCGCAGCCGTTACGTCTAACCACTGAGCTATCGATGCATTATATATGCTGGCACCATACAAATTCACACAGTCTAAATAAATAATATAACTCGACGGAAGATTTTTATCATAACTTTGTAAATATTTATTACTAGCTGCTGCATATTTTTTGTTATGACGCTAATTCCGCCTATGATGCCTTTCTCAATAGAGTTAGACATATCGATATATGTTAAGAGTTCTAATTCTATCTCGCTAGTTTTAAGTAAAGCGTCCCAAGACAGCCCCGGAGCAGAATAATACCAACAGGGGTCTAATCCGTAATTTATATGACTGACCTGACGAAAATTCTCGAACACATCTGCTAGCAATAACACATCTGTTTCAGATATAAATCGTGATAATCGCCAATTATTTTGCAGGCGAATTTAGTCCACATATCTTGAGCATATTTATACTCGTCGTCGCTTATGTTCTCGTTCTTGAGCTGCGAGTAAAAGTTATCTTTGTCAGGTAGAGATGTTTCACTAAATCTGCTCCAATCGTCAAGATACTCGTAAGGAAAGATACCTTTTGTCAGATGGACATAAGTTTTCTCCGAAGCAACTGCGCAGATTATTGAAAATGATGTAACCTTTAACAAGCTCGTCTAATGATGCCGCCATAAATTGCAAGCTGTCGATAAAGCGTAATTTGCCGAGGGTCACCGACATATACTTTTCAAAATTATTTGGAATACATTTTATCACGTTATTTAGTTTCAGTTTAGCTTTCATGTCTTTTTTCACTAAAAGCTTACACAATGATATGACTCGTAACTGCAAAAGTAATGTAAAATTACTGGAATAAAATCCGGAGCATGAAATTTCAAATTGCAACTGTTATGCGCAGCTCCGCGATACTGACCGGTCAAATGACAGTGATCTCGCACCTTGGAGTCCTCAAGAGGTTTTTCACAAATATGGCAATTAACCACCTCATTAAATTCGACTTGTTCAGACGTTATCCTTATCCGAGCTGTCCTCAGTAATCTGTTAGAAATTTGTTACGAAACGGCTCGTTCTGTGTAACAAAAAGAAAAAGTGCACACAACAAGCTTTGTGAATTTTAATAATGATACAACTTATTTACTAGATCACATAAAATAATGTAAATTATTTTAAACAAGACTTACGGTTTTAGAGAAATGGTCCAAATTTTGTTCAAAATTAATAAAATAAGTCCTGAAAAAAGTTCCAAACACAGACCAAATTATGATTTTCCGGTCCAAAATGGTGGTTGTCCGCAATTTCCAGAATTTTTCACAAAAACAATGTACGTGTTATCCCGTTCCAAAATTAGCAACAAAAAAAAACGTCCAAATATGCAATGTTGCTCGCTAGGAAAGTTATAAAGAAGTGATTAGTTCCTCTAACACGGGTTGTGTTATTTTACGTAGATATACTAACGAATTCTTCTTCTGGCATAACAAATTAAAAGTTGTATGACTCGACTCAACTACGACAGCCTTTCCGTGACTGATAACTCTCGAACAGGACAGTTTGTATGTGACTGTGCATGAATCGCAAAAATTTAAAGCAAATGTGGGAAAGCTAAAGCGTAGCCTGAACTGCACTCACACGAGGAAGCATGCAATTTCCCAATACGTCTGAACAATGAATTTTTGTCATCATACACAGCACGTGCCAACATGAACTACATCTACGACTCAAGTAAACTTATCAAAAACATGTTAGACGATATAATGAAAAAAGAAATAAAAACATTTATACAAAATTGATTTTTTAAAGCACTTGGAACTCCAGAGTCGTAGCACCTTCCCCCATAAAAGACAAAAGTTTTATGTCATAAAACCTTTTTATAGTAGATATTATTTCTACACAAAGTAAAAATTTACATAATAACTCTTAAGCATTTATTTAAAAAAAAAAATCTACATATGGGAAAGTGTATCTGCAATTAAATTATCCTTTCCTTTTGTATGTCTGATATCAAGATTGTATTCTTGTAAAAACAAACTCCATCTCAAGAGCCTCTGATTTTTGTTTTGCATTCTGTCGATGAAAGTGAGGGGATTGTGGTCACTAAACACAACAATCTGAGAAAGGGCCGAGCTAATATAGACTTCGAAATGTTGTAATGCCAATATTAAAGCCAAGCACTCCTTCCCGATTGTTGAGTAGTTTCTCTGGTGTTTATTCAATTTCTTAAAGTAATAACACACTGGATGTTCAACACCATTTTTGTCCTCTAGAAGGAAAACTTTTCCAAGCCCAACAACACTCGCATCTACAGATAGTTTGAAAGGCTTACTGAAATCTGGAGCTGTCAAAACTGGTGTATTTTTAAGTATGGCTTTTAGTCTATCGAAAGCCTCTTGACACTTTTCAGTCCAAGTAAATTTGTTTTTCTTTCTCAACAAGTTCGTTAGAGGCTCTACTACATCGGAAAAGTTAGAACAATTTACGATAGTAACCAGCCATACCCAAAAATCGCATCAATTGTTTTCTATTGATTGGCACGGGAAATTCTGAAATAGCCTTGAACTTAGCATCTATAGTTTTAATCTGTCCATGTCCCACAATATGTCCTAGAAAGGTAACACATGCATGGCAGAACTCACTTTTAGATAGATTAATAATCAGATTTGCATCCGTGAGTCTGTCGAAGAACTTCCGAATTGTTATTAAATGTTCTTTCCAGGTGTTATAAATGATGACATCATCAATATATGCATCGCAGTTGTCTAGACCATAAATTATCATATTCATAAGGCGTTGAAATGTGCTCGGGGAAACCTTCATCCCAAAAGGCATAACTTTGTACTGGTAGAGTCCATCTGGAGTCACGAATGCCGAAATTTCTTTAGCTCTTTCCGTTAGAAGAATTTGCCAAAAGCCTTTCAAAAGGTCAAATTTAGTGACGTATTTGGCATTTCCAATTTTGTCGATACAATCATCGATTCTTGGCAGTGGAAACGAGTCTGGTTTTGTGACACTATTTACTTTCCTAAAATCCGTACACATTCGGGAGGTATTATCCTGTTTTGGAACAAGAATCCACGGTGAACTCCAGTCAATATTACTGGGCACTATAAAATCATTGTCCAATAAATACTGAATCTCTTTTTCATATATTGCTGTTTAAAGGGATTCGTCCTGTATGGGTGTTGTTTCGTTGGTTTTGAATTCACTATTTCAACGTCGTGAAAAATTTTATTTGTCCTTGTAGGCACATCTGGAAACAAGTGATTATATTCAGACAACACTTGTCTAAGTTCACTTTTCTCTTCATCTTGCAAATGGGAGAAGTTTCTGATCTAGATTTTGCATACCTACCGAATTCTGCAGACTTGTTGTTCCAAGGTTAGTAGAATCCAGCTGAATTCCTTCCTGCGAATCTTTCTTTTGTGGGACAGGTATAACTAAATTAATTACATGATTGGCCTTGCTATTTCTTTCAACATACTCTTTTGACATATTGATATGGCACAATTGTTTTGGTTTACGCCTATCAGGAGTATTTATAATGTAATTTAAGTCACTTAGTTTCTTTTCAACCGCGTATGGACCCAAATATTTTGCCTGAAGAGGATTTTCTGGAATGGGCAAGAGAGCTAGGATTCTATCATCAGACTTAAAACTCCTATCTCATGAGTTTTGTGATATCCTAGCTTCATGTTTGATTGAGTAGAGTGCAAATTGGCTCTTGCAACTTCACAGGCCTTTGACAATTTATATTTGAAATCAGAAACATATTCAAGAAGATTAAGTTCTGATTCTTCATTTGAAAGAAGTTTTCCTTTCAACAATTTTATGGGTGTACGCACAGTGTGTCCAAAAGTCAAGTCAAAAGGACTGAAACCAAGAGACTCCTGAACGTACTCTAACAGCAAACTAAAGTAAATGTATGCCTTCATCCCTGTCTTTACCTGTGTCATAATACGATATCATCATATTTTTCAAGATGAGATGAAATCGTTCTAAAGCACCTTGGCTTTCAGGATAATAGGCAGAAGATTTCAACTGTTGAATGCCCAATTCATGCATTGCTTGCTGGAAAATTCCAGACATAAAATTTGACCCTTGATCCGATTGGACAAATTTGGGTAGGCCAAATTGAGTAAAGAACTTTACTAAAGCCTTTACAATATTTTTGGTTTTAATATTCCTCAGAGGAATTGCCTCTGGGAATCATGTTGACGCACACATTATTGTCAACAAATATTGATTACCTGATCTGGTCTTTGGTAAGGGACCGACACAATCTACCATAATTCTACTAAATGGTTCATCAAATGCAGGAATTGGTTGTAAAAGAGCTTTAGGTATCTTTTGATTTGGTTTTCCTACAATCTGACACGTATGACAAGATCTACAAAATTTGCAAATATCACCTTTAATTTTCGGCCAATAGAAATGAGTCAAGATCTTGTGATACGTTGTATTTATCCCTAAATGACCAGCCAAAGTAGTTTCTTGGGCCAAACAAAGTATTTCCTGTCTGTAAGGTTTTGGAACCATAATTTGATATTT
Organism: Potamilus streckersoni; assembly: GCA_016746295.1. Taxonomy (NCBI): domain Eukaryota; kingdom Metazoa; phylum Mollusca; class Bivalvia; order Unionida; family Unionidae; genus Potamilus; species Potamilus streckersoni. The sequence goes on from JAEAOA010001198.1 coordinate 1,926,017, forward strand.
CACTGACCATTCGTCCGTAGCTGATACCTAGGGATTTCTATATTTTCTCATAAGAACTCCATTTGTAATGAAGTAACAGACAGGTAATTCAGTTGCTTCAGTTTCACTAACGGCCCGCTGAAACAAACAGGAGATCTCAGGATCCCTTTTCTATTCAACGACAAGTGGTTGTCGTTTATCACCCTGATCAGATAAAAGAGAATGAGTATTCAAAAGAGGATCACTATGATCAATACCTATCGAGGATCCAAATTTGAAGTGAAAGTGACCTCGTCAAAAGCCTGACCAATACATGTGTCAGCTAAAGGAACATATTCCTCATCAAAATCATTCTCGTGAGCTTTCTTTGCCATAGCTCTGGTAATTGCGCAAGCTGGGAATAAATCAGGGATTTCTTTTTCAATAGGATCAACTTTCTGATCCAAATTAGGCTTGTCAGTTACAAGTGGATTTACCACAACCTTGTCTCCAGCTACGTCGTTGCCTAGCAATAAATGAACCCCTCAACAGGCTAAGTAGACACTACATCTACGATCACAGGTCCTGAACCTAAGTCTGATATCAAATTAACAGAATGGAGAGGAACATTAACAAAGCCGCACTCTACTCCCTGAATGAAAACACTCTCATTCGAACAGGTCTTCTCAGAAGAAGGCAACACTCCTGAAACTAAAAGACTGAGAAGCTTCTGTATCCCTTAAAATTTTAATAGGGATAGGATTGACCAAATCACCCAAGAGTGATATAGAACCCTTCGACATGAACGGTTCAAAATTCTCCAAAACATAATCAGACTGAGGTATATCAAACCCAACAAATGTATTGTTTTCAATACATGACCTTGACCTTGACCTTGACCTCCTAGAAGTAAGAGCAATTGGAATAGGTCTATCTTGATTCTGGTGCCTATATTTCAATTTGAAACACTCAGAAATGACTTGTCCATGTTTCTTACAATAGGTACACGTAGGTAGAGACAAGGGTTTAGAATCAAGTCTCTCAGAGGCTTGACTTTTAGAAGTTGTGCCAGATTGATTTTTACTGCGAGTCATATTTGTTTGAAATACCTTTCTATCAGTAGGTTGCTGAGTGAAAGTTTTGTTTGCAGCAACTTTATGAGTTAAGGAATACCTCTCTGCAGCCAGAGCAGCATTTTCCAATGTCTTAACCTCATTATCTTCAAGGTGATTTTTGGTATCACTAGGAATACAGTTTTCGAACTCTTCGAGTAATACCAGTTGTTCTAGTCTTTCATAATCATGTTCAATTTTCCCCGACAGACACCATCTCTTGAACAAATGTTCTTTTTCCCTAGCATATTCAACATAAGTTTGTATATTGTCTTTTTTGTAACTTCTGAACTTTTGTCAATATGCCTCAGGAACTAACTCGTAACCTTTCAAGATGCATTCCTTAACCAAATCGTAATCAGAACTTTGTTGTACTGATAGAGATATATAGATATTTCTGGCCTTGCCATGAAGTTCACTCTGCAATAATTGAGTCCAATACTCTCTTGGCCATTTTAAATTCTCAGCTACTTTTCAAACATTATAAAATATTTGTCTACTTCCTTTTCACTAAAAAGGGGGAACTAATTTGATATTTCCTATAATGTTAAACTTTTCATGAGATGTGGAATTATGTCTGTCACTTGCCAGATCTAATACTTTCATTTTAGTTTGCATCTCACTCTCTTTCTCTTTCTTCAAATTGCAATCTCATTTCTTTCTTAAGCTCAAGTTGTTCTTTTTGTAGTTGCCTTTCTTTTTCTTCTTTTTCTAATTGTACTCTCATTTGCTCTTTTTGTAATTCTATTTGTATTTGCCTATCCTTATATCTCTCTTCTTTTTCTAATTGCATTTTCATTTGTTCTTTTTGTAATTGTATTTGCCTTTCTACTTCTTTCTCTTCTTTTTCTAGTTGTGCCCTCTGAAACTCAAATTTATATTTCAAATGTAGCTCTGCAATTTTCACGTCAGCATCGGTTAAAGTCTTACTGACAGAGGCCAAAACACTTTTGTCCAAAATAATCTTCTCAATCAAATGTTGACCTATAATTGTCTTGATTTCTTGTTTAGTTAAAGGAGCTTTTACTTCAGATAGTTCATATTTTCTGGCAAGCTCAAGCAATTCATCCTTCCTTAAACTCTCCAACTGTTCTTTTGTTGGAGTAGAAAGAAATCTCACCGCTCTCGACATTTTTAAAGAAAAAGCTTGTTTTCACTAAGCTTTTAAATAAAATGAACTAGGGGATTTTAAAATTTTAAATTTTAGCCAATTTCAAATATCCCGGACGAGCCCCCAGTTCTTTTTATGTTACGAAGCGGCTCGTTCTGTGTAACATAAAAAGAAAAGGTGCACACAACAAGCTTTATTAATTTTAATAATGATACAACTTATTTACTAGACACATAAAATAATGTAAATTATTTTAAACAAGACTTACGGTTTTTGAGAAATGGTCCAAATTTTGTTCAAGAGTAATAAAATAAGTCCTGAAAAAAGTTCCAAACACAGACTAAATTATGATGTTTCGGTCCAACATGGTGGTTGTCCGCAATTTCCAGAATTTTTCACAAAAACATTGTACGTGTTTTCCAGTTCCAAAATTAGCCAGAAAATGTCCAAATATGCAATGTTGCTCGCTAGGAAATTTATAAAGAAGTGAATAGTTCCTCTAATACGGGTTGTGTTATTTTACGTAGATATAATAACGAATTCTTCTTCTGGCACAACAAATTAAAAGTTGTGTAACTCGACTCAACCACGACAGTCTGTCCGTGACTGTTGACTCTCGAACAGGACAGTTTGTATGTGACTGTGCATGAATCGCAAAAACTCAAAGCATATATGGGAATGTTAAAGCGTAGCCTAAACTGCACTTACACGAGGAAGCATGCAATTTCCCAATACGTCTGAACAATGAATTTTCGTCATCATACACAGCACGGGCCAACATGAACTACATCTACGACTCAAGTAAACTTATCAAAAACATGTTAGACGATATAATGAAATCAAAAATAAAAAGATTTATACAAAATTGATTTTTTAACGCACTTGGAACTCCAGGGTCGTAACAAATTGTATTAACTTCGTCTATTAAATTTTTCAATAACCAGACGGCAGGATTTTTACCTCTGTAGAACATTATGTGAGAAGAAAATCTATCACTGGCGCAACAAACTACATTATAAGCTACTGAGCAAGGAATATGCCGTTGTATCTTTCTTCTACTTGATTTATTCGGATTATTTTCTGCTCCAGCTACGGGAACGAGTAGACACTCGAAATCGGCGTAAATAACAAAGAGAATACTCAGCTTATGATTATAATTTTTAAATTTTAATATTTTTTTCTTTTTCGCTAGGCATAGTTATTTTTGAACATTATCGCAGTATTTGAGATGGACCTGCAGTCTGTCATCGCTAGAAATACCGTGCAAACATCTGAAATGAAGTATTTTTTATTTTTGTTTTTACTGTACTGTCCGCCAACTAAGCCGTTAAAGTTCTTTATCCAACAGTAATGTCCCTGAAAAAATAATAAATTTATGGTCTTTTCCGAAGCACTTTCTGAGATGTATCTAGGGTAACTGTTTTCTCGCTCGTCTAGTCCGAAAACATTTATTGAGATACCGTTTTGTTTTTCGAACTATGGTATATGACTTTCTGCTACTGAAACGTTGATGCCATCAAAATTGAGTTCGTTCTTGTGCGGAAAGTACTTGTTGACGCGATCGGAATTCTGCTCCTTGGGAAACATTGCGGAAAGAATAGACCTTTTGGAAACATTTGTTGTCGTTGTTTTTTATATTTGTACAGCACTTTTTGTTCTTAATTTTTTTAGGAAGGTCGAAGTACCCAGTAACGCGAAGTACGTTATATTTCGCCGTGTGAAATAAAACTGTTTTTATCATTTCGAATTACCAACCTGAACCTGACGAGGTAAATAGTTCTAGTTTTTTTGTTTATTTCCAGGTGTATTTCATCGGCGACCATAGCAATATTTGTTCCAGTTAATATTTTTCTCGATTTAGCTGTTAAAAAGGCTCTGAGATTTCGCTTTCAAAAGTTTTTGTTTCTTCGACTGCGTGTAACTTTGATAAAATCATAAGATCCTGTACTATGAGTTTGATACTTTTATGAACTACAAGTTATCGAGGTATAACGGGTTGTAAAAGATGATATAAATTTGTAGGGGTAAAAATAGCCAATATAGCCTGATCGTCGAGTTTGTAACTGTTGTCATATCCGGAAAATGGCGGTGCAATTTTTCCGGATTTGATAATTCTCTTTTTAGCAATGTCGCGCAATTTCAGCATTATTTTTGCATGGTAATATTATTTATTTAATTGAAATGTTTAATTCTTTTAATTAGAGATATAAAAAGTTGCATATATATATATATATATATATATATATATATATATATATATATATATATATATATATATATATATATATATATATATATATATATATATATATATATATATAATGACAGAAATCTTGAGATATCTACCACTGACATCTGAAGAGCAAGAAACGTATCATGTACACACGAAATACAACCTATATGCTGGAAATGCATTAGGATCTGTTATCAACATAACAACTGAAAAAGCTATTGGCCTAACAACTCCGGCTGGCATGTTAATTTCAGTAAATGGCGATAGCGCAGAAATAATTGATATGTTTAGAAAAGATTTTATTTATACTTTGTTCGTTGGAGATATTCCACAAGGACAGCGAGTATATAGAGCAATTGGCGCAGTTGCCAATGATAATATCGAAAATGTAGGATTACAAAACGAATATCAACCTCACCCAGTATTTGGTCTATATGAAGCAAATGATAAAGGATTTATTAGATATATAAAAACAAAAAATGTTATTGTAATTTTGAATAAAAATGGCTACTTTCAAGTAGTTGTATGTGGGGTAAATACAGATTTTGTTTGTTATAAAGCTCATAGTTTTGTTTATGAAGTTTTTAAAGGCAGTATTCCTAATAGTTTAGTTATTGACCACATTAACAAAATTAAAACCTACAATAGTCTTGAAAATTTAGATCTTGTTACTCAACAAGAAAATAGTAAAAGAGGAGATGCTGGTGGTGCTAGACATTCTTAATCAGTTGTTTTAATAAATCTTGAAACTTGTGAAGAAATTAAATTTAAATCAATTTATTCTGCGGCAAAATATCACAAAATTCATACTCAAGTAATGAAAGATGCAGCTGATGGTAAAACAAGATCAGCAACGTCTATGATAACATTTGATAGATTTAGTTTCAGATACGATAACTAATAACATTGTTTATGTCATTACGAGAAAGACAATTATGACCAAATTCCATTACGTCGTCGCAATTTAATCGTATTGTCATTATTTTATTTGTATCAAGTTTTATTTTATCCGCTGCTGTTAACAAAATTTATCAAATTCGCTTGCTGCTATCATAATGTCAACGAAATAAAAATTATAACCCAGCAAGCAATTTTGAACTGCTTCTGCTAATTCTTTTTTGTTTAGAATATTAACTCGACAATGATATTTTATTTCCATATTATTTATTAATTAGATAAAATATTATTATAATAATGAGCTTAATCGAGAGGTTGGCTCAGATATATTCGGAAGATTTTGTTACAGTTAATAATGTCACCGATGACAGATTTGCTGATTTCATCGACCATACTGAAAATGATATATTGTATAACTATGACAATGACGATGAAGATGAAATTTTCATTAGCAAGAAATATTTAAGTAGACCAACAAATGGGCGATATAATGTTAAGTAACACATTGCCTAAAAGATATTAAAATTTAATTTTAGGTTTACCGAGCACCAAATATTTTGGCAGCTTATAAGACCCTTGCTAAACTTAAAAATACCGGGACAACAAAGAAACATAAAATATGATTTTATTTTTGTTAAAATATTTAATTTAATGACAGTCGATAATGCAGGAAAATTGCAATTAATTTCTTTATGTAAACCTGTAAAATGTAAGTCAGTACTGATAAAATACGAGCAAATTTATAATAATATTATTCGGTCAATAAAATCGACTTAGTTGGTACCCAACTATTAAATTTATCGCTATATCCGCGCCATTTAACTAAACTTTTGTTGCTGTCCTTTCTAATAACTTTTTCGATAACAAATATATCTTGTTCTGTTGTTTTAAGTTCCTGTACGTAAAAACTGCCAGTTATAGGTTCACCTAATAAGTCTTTCAGCGAATATGTAACTTGTATTGTTAAAAGTACTTTATCAACAACAAATACTTCTTCGCTACAGTTAGGAGTAAATCCCTTTTCAAACGTTTTCTTAGTCAATGAAATTCTAACTTTATCGCCAACTCTAAATTTATGTCTGCGGTACATGTTTTAATTTGCCAGTATTGGATTTGCAAGCGCATCGTTTGGCGACATTTTAATGGTTCGGTGTTTAGTGCTGTTATATTTGTCAACAAGTTTCTGTAAGTTGTCAATAGATTTATTCGTGTTTTTTACTGTCAAATATTTATGATTTTTTTTTTCGTTAAGCGTGCGATTAAATCGCTCGACAATGACGCTTTTTCCCTCATTTCCAGTTATGTATTTTTTAATGTTATTTTGTTCCAAAAACTGCTTGAACATTTTGTTAAAAAACTCTGCTCCGTGATCGGTCCAGATTTTTTTGGGCTTTCTTTCTGTTGTTGTTATTATGCGCTTTAGCGCGTCAATCATTGAGGTCCCCGTTTTATCCGAAACTGGTACACTAAATGCATATTTACTAAAAACATCGACAACATTAAAAAGATAACTCTTCGGATCGCCATCATCGCCAACGTTAAATTGAGCTAGATTTGACATATCAACTAAATCTATCGCCCAAATATCATCAACGGCATTTGCTACAACTTTACGTCGCGGAAACTTTTTTTTGGGTCTATGTAGTTCAGATGCTAGCGACATCGTCGCTGGGTAATCGTATAAATCTTCGACGAGTCCAAATTTATATTTTAATCCAATAAAACCCTGTACCAGTCTTCGGTCGACACGCTCTCGCATATTTTCTGGTTTCATTTTACTAAATTAGTCTAACATCACTTTGTCGCAACTGTGTTTTGTTTCGCCACTAGAAAGATCAATATCTCTGTAGCAGATATCATAACGCATCGCTATTGCATCAACCTGATTGTAGGTTTCTTGTCCTGGCAGAGGATTATCATTTTCGTCAAGCTGCTTATCAAGCGGATTCCACGGACCAGCATATTTATAACCTGGCAATGTCCAACCGCCTTTCGGTTTCGGTAGTTTACCAATTTATTTATGTATATCTATTTCCGTTCCAATTATTTCTCTGTTGTTGCATTTCTGGTAATATGTAGCAATTTTGTTTTGCTCTAGACATAAATATCTATTAGCGCCGCAGTTGCACTTCATTATTTATTTATAACTGACAAATTTTTGATGAAATTTGTTGATTTGTATCAAATTTGTTGATTTTTAGGGTATTTTACACGATTTTTGCGATAAAATTAGCTCATTTTGCTAGTTTTCGTTACGTCAAATCCCCAAGAAGGTTAACGGGAATAACCGTTACGTTTTATATTTATCGATCAAAATCTGGTTTTGTCTGGGTTTTTTTTATCGCAAAATGATCATAAAAATCTATAAATGCAAACAAAATAACTAGGAAAAAACCGGATTTTGATCAATAAAAAAACGTAATGCTAATTCCCGTTAACCTTCCTGGGGTTTTATCCCTCAAAAAATAAGAAATATGGATTGTTTCAGTCATCTACTAAAATAACGTCCCTGATAACAAGCTGACTCAAGCGGAGTCAAATCACCTTTTGGCTCAGGAAAATCAATTGCGCCGCCACATGGATATTATTCAGTGACCAAATATCATGTTTGCTCAAAAACCAATATCACCAGAGCAATCGTGAATTTTATATCTATAAACTCTAGGACGACGATGGGTTGTACAGGACAGTCACAGGTTTTCTTTTGTCACATTCACCACGTACTTATTTCATCATACCATAAATCTTCTTTGCATGAGATTAAGTTTCAGCCGGGCACTCTGATTTAAATATGCATGATAGTCACTATGATGATGTCATTATATTTAAATTGTAGACCAAAAGACTATGACCTTTAATGGTTTCATGGATTATTGCATACCAAACATGCTCAAAACTAATATGTCTTAATACAAAGCGTTCTGAACTTGACTACTATGACAAGGCAGATTTTTGTTTCTTCTGGCATCGTGTTCTGATAAAATAACAACAAATGTTCTGCCAGCTGAGCTATCTACATGCTGAATTTGTCTTGAGTAATAAATACGACTTCCTTTATTGCGCGAAATTTCGCGACTATCTGGATTGAATATGATTGCGGCCCAATGAGTTCCAGTACCGTGAAAATAACTTTCTATGGTAACAATCGTGTTTATTTTTGTTGGCATCGCACGAAATGATTTTATGTCACTAAGTATGTCACTCAGTATGAAAATTACTTTCTAGGATTGTGTTTCTGGAAATGTCAAAACACGTGGGCACGTTTTGCCACCTACTTCGGGCCTACAAGTATTTACATGTATCTCATTAAACAAAGTGACTGTATCACCAACAACATGTAGTGGAAACAATTGTAAGGCGCTGTCTTGTTTCTTAAGTTGCCCTGGAGAGAAACTAAGTACGATGCATTTGCCGGCTGCACTTTGGTTTCTCAGTTTGTCATGCTGATGTTTTGTCAACATAAAAATTGTAATGTGCTAATAAATTTATTGACAATAGGCTGCATCTAAAAGCTGCTTACGCAAAGTCATTACGTTGAGCTTTAGGGAGAGATGAAGCGGGAGAAAGATGGACATATCAACAAACTTCAAATATGCCATGTATAGAAAGTTTAGATAAAACTCATATTTTGCTTTCTTCTGAGTCTAAATGCTCTGTCAATTAAGCCTTTTCAGTGACGCATTTTATCGCTCCAGAGGCCCTTGCAATCCCAGCGCAGAAAGAATGGGTGGTCCCCAGGCTGCAAGCAAGAACACGATTGCTCGAAAAGGATCGTTCATACTAGCAATCTGCTTGGAAAATTCGCCATTTGCCAGTCTATATCATGAGATGCTTTTGTAGTGTCAGAACGTGCTGCCTTGGTTCATCTAACTTCGACTAAGTTTGACACGCAGCATAAAAGGGCTGTTTTTGCGATGGAACTCATTTTATGATATTTTGACCAACTGTCTTACACCATCACCATCATCCTGCCAATAAGATCATCCTGTATGAATAATCTGTTCGACGTAATTATAGCGTATACATTATAGTTTTCAGATGGATCAAGTGTTATAGTCCCCTTTATCCAAGCCATATAAACCTTTCTACGTTACATTTGCTTAGAAACATCAAAATAAAATTAAATATCATACAAGTTGGCGATCTCATTAAGAGATATTTCTGTTCCTGAAACAAAACAGCGTTCAAGTAAACTATCAAACAATTTATATTGAGAGGTGTCTATATATCTATATCTATCTATCTATCTATCTATCTATCTATCTATCTATCTCTCTATATATATATATATATATATATATATATATATATATATATATATATATATATATATATATATATATATATATATATATATATATATATATATATATATATGCATTTTTTATATCTCTAATTGAAAGAATTAAACATTTCAATTAAATCAACAATATGACCTTGCAAATATAATGCTGAAATTGCGCGACATTGCTAAAAAGAGCATTATCAAATCCGAAAAAATTGCCTCGCCATTTTCAGGATATGACAACAGTTACAAATTCGACGATCAGGCTATATTAACTAATTTTACCCCTACAAATTTATATCATCTTTTACAACCCGTTATACCTCGATAACGTGTAGTTCATAAAAGTATCAAACTCATAGTCCAGTATCATATGATTTTATCAAAGTTGCACGCAGTCGAAGAAACAAAAACTTTTGAAAGCGAAATCTCAGAGCATTTTTAATAGCTAAATCGAGAAAAATATTAACTCGAACAAATATTGCTATGGTCGCCGATGAAATACACCTGGAAATAAACAAAAAAAAACTAGAATAATTTACCTCGTCAGGTTCAGGTTGGTAATTCGAAATGATAAAAACAGTTTTATTTCACACGGCGAAATATAACGTACTTCGCGGCACTGGGTACGTCGACCTTTCTAAAAAAAATAAGAACAAAATGTGCTGTATAAATATAAAAAAAACAGCGACAACAAATGTTTCCAAAAGGTCTATTCTTTCCGCAATGTTTCACAAGGGGCAGAATTCCGATCGCGTCAATAAGTACTTTCCGCACAAGAACGAACTCAATTTTGATGGCATCAACGTTTCAGTAGCAGAAAGTCATATACCATAGTTCGAAAAACAAAACCGTATCTCAATAAATGTTTTCGGACTAGACGAGCGAGAAAACAGTTACCCTAGATACATCTCAGAAAGTGCTTCGGAAAAGACCATAAATTTATTATTTTTTCAGGGACATTACTGTTGGATAAAGAACTTTAACGGCTTAGTTGGCGGACAGTACAGTAAAAACAAAAATAAGAAATACTTCATTACAGATGTTTGCACGGTATTTTTAGCGATGACAGACTGCAGGTCCATCTCAAATACTGCGATAATGTTCAAAAATAACTATGCCTAGCGAAAAAGAAAAAAATATTAAAATTTAAAAATTATAATCATAAGCTGAGTATTCTCTTTGTTATTTACGCCGATTTCGAGTGTCTACTCGTTCCCGTAGCTGGAGCAGAAAATAATCCGAATAAATCAAGTAGAAGAAAGATACAACAGCATATTCCTTGCTCAGTAGCTTATAATGTAGTTTGTTGCGCCAGTGATAGATTTTCATCTCACATAAGGTTCTACAGAGGTAAAAATCCTGCCGTCTGGTTATTGAAAAATTTAGTAGACGAAGTTAATACAATTTGTTACGACCCTGGAGTTCCAAGTGCGTTAAAAAATCAATTTTGTATAAATCTTTTTATTTTTTATTTATTATATCGTCTAACATGTTTTTGATAAGCTTACTTGAGTCGTAGATGTAGTTCATGTTGGCACGTGCTGTATATGATGACGAACATTCATTGTTCAGACGTATTGGGAAATTGCATGCTTCCTCGTGTAAGTGCAGTTTAGGCTACGCTTTAACATTCCCATATATGCTTTGAGTTTTTGCGATTCATGCACAGTCACATACAAACTGTCCTGTTCGAGAGTCAACAGTCACGGAAAGACTGTCGTAGTTGAGTCGAGTCATACAACTCTTAATTTGTTGTGCCAGAAGACGAATTCGTTATTATATCTACGTAAAATAACACAACCCGTGTTAGAGGAACTATTCACTTCTTTATAACTTTCCTAGCGAGCAACATTGCATATTTGGACGTGTTCTTGCTAATTTTGGAACGGGACAACAAGTACATTGTTTTTCTGAAAAATTCTGGAAATTGCGGACAGCCACCATGTTGGACCGGAACATCATAATTTAGTCTGTGTTTAGAACTTTTTTCAGGACTTATTTTTTTACTCTTGAATAAAATTTGGACCATTTCTCTAAAACCGTAAGTCTTGTTTAAAATAATTTACATTATTTTATGTGTCTAGTAAATAAGTTGTATCATTATTAAAATTCATAAAGCTTGTTGTGTGCACTTCTTCTTTTTATGTTACACAGAACGAGCCGTTTCGTAACATTAAAAGAACTGGGGGCTCGTCCGGGATATTTAAAATTGGCTAAAATTTAAAATTTTAAAATCCCCTAGTTCATTTTATTTAAAATCTTAGTGAAAACAACAAGCTTTTTCTTTAAAAATGTCGAGAGTGGAGAGATTTCTTTCTACTCCAAACAAAGAAAAGTTGGAGAGTTTTAGGAGGGATGAATTGCTTGAACTTACCAGAAAATATGAACTATCTGAAGTAAAAGATTCTTTTACTAAACAAGAAATCAAGACAATTATAGTTCAACATTTGATTGAGAAGATTATTTTGGACAAAAGTGTTTTGGCCTCTGTCAGTAAGACTTTAACCGATGCTGACGTGAAAATTGCAGAGCTACAATTGAAATATAAATTTGAGTTTCAGAGGGCACAACTAGAAAAAGAAGAGAAAGAAAAAGAAAGGCAAATACAATTACAAAAAGAACAAATGAAAATGCAATTAGAAAAAGAAGAGAGAGATAAGGATAGGCAAATACAAATAGAATTACAAAAAGAGCAAATGAGAGTACAATTAGAAAAAGAAGAAAAAGAAAGGCAACTACAAAAAGAACAACTTGAGCTTAAGAAAGAAATGAGATTGCAATTTGAAGAAAGAGAAAGAGTGAGATGCAAACTAAAATGAAAGAATTAGATCTGGCAAGTGACAGGCATAATTCCACATCTCATGAAAAGTTTAACATTATAGGAAATATCAAATTAATTCCCCCTTTTAGTGAAAAGGAAGTAGACAAATATTTTATAATGTTTGAAAAAGTAGCTGAGAATTCAAAATGGCCAAGAGAGTATTGGACTCAATTATTGCAGAGTGAACTTCATGGCAAGGCCAGAAATATTTATATATCTCTATCAGTACAACAAAGTTCTGATTACGATTTGGTTAAGGAATGCATCTTGAAAGGTTACGAGTTAGTTCCTGAGGCATATTGACAAAAGTTTAGTAGTTACAAAAAAGACAATATACAAACTTATGTTGAATTTGCTAGTGAAAAAGAACAGTTCAAGAGATGGTGTCTGTCGGGGAAAATTGAACATGATTATGAAAGACTAGAACAACTGGTATTACTCGAAGAGTTCAAAAACTGTATTCCTAGTGATACCAAAAATCACCTTGAAGATAATGAGGTTAAGACATTGGAAAATGCTGCTCTGGCTGCAGATAGGTATTCCTTAACTCATAAAGTTGCTGTAAACAAAACTTTCACTCAGCAACCTACTGATAGAAAGGTATTTCAAACAAATATGACTCTCAGTAAAAATCAATTTGGCACAACTTCTAAAAGTCAAGCCTCTGAGAGACTTGATTCTAAACCCTTGTCTCTACCTACGTGTACCTATTGTAAGAAAAACGGACAAGTCATTTCTGAGTGTTTCAAATTGAAATAGAGGCACCAGAATCAAGATAGACTGTTCCAATTGCTCTTACTTCTAGGAGGTCAAGAACATGTATTGAAAACAATACATTTGTTAGGTTTGATAAACCTCAGTCTGATTATGTTTTGGAGAATTTTGAACCGTTCATGTCGAAGGGTTCTATATCACTCTTGGGTGATTTGGCCAATCCTATCCCTATTAAAATTTTAAGGGATACATAAGCTTCTCAGTCTTTTAGTTTCAGGAGTATTGCCTTCTTCTGAGAAGACCTGTTCTAATGAGAGTGTTTTCATTCAGGGAGTAGAGTGCGGCTTTGTTAATGTTCCTCTCCATTCTGTTAATTTGACATCAGACTTAGGTTTAGGACCTGTGATCGTAGATGTAGTGTCCACTTTGATTGTTGAGGGGTTCATTTATTGCTAGGCAACAACTTAGCTGGAGACAAGGTTGTGGTAAATAAACTTGTAACTGACAAGCCTAATTTGGATCAGAGAGTTGATCCTATTGAAAAAGAAATCCCTGATTTATTCCCAGCTTACGCAATTACCAGAGCTATGGCAAAGAAAGCTCTTGAGAATGATTTTGATGAGGAATCTGTTCCTTTAGCTGACACATGTTATGGTCAGGCTTTTGACGAGGTCACTTTCACTTCAAATTTGGATCAGTCGATAGGTATTGATCATAGTGATCCTCTTTTGAATACTCATTCTCTTTTATCTGATCAGGGTGATAAACGACAACCACTTGTCGTTGAACAGAAAAAGGATCCTGAGATCTCCTGTTTGTTTCAGCAGGTCGTTAGTGAAAATGAAGCAACTGAATTACCTGTCTGTTACTTCATTACAAATGAACTTCTTATGAGAAAATGGAGACCTCTCTAGGTATCAGCTACGGACGAATGGTCAGTGAAATATCAAATTGCGGTTCCAAAACCTTACAGACAGGAAATACTTTGTTTGGCCCAAGAAACTACTTTGGCTGGTCATTTAGGGATAAATACAACGTATCACAAGATCTTGACTCATTTCTATTGGCCGAAAATTAAAAGTGATGTTTGCAAATTTTGTAGATCTTGTCATACGTGTCAAATTGTAGGAAAACCAAATCAAAAGATACCTAAAGCTCTTTTACAACCAATTCCTGCATTTGATGAACCATTTAGTAGAATTATGGTAGATTGTGTCGGTCCCTTACCAAAGACCAGATCAGGTAATCAATATTTGTTGACAATAATGTGTGCGTCAACATGATTCCCAGAGGCAATTCCTCTGAGGAATATTAAAACCAAAAATATTGTAAAGGCTTTAGTAAAGTTCTTTACTCAATTTGGCCTACCCAAATTTGTCCAATCGGATCAAGGGTCAAATTTTATGTCTGGAATTTTCCAGCAAGCAATGCATGAATTGGGCATTCAACAGTTGAAATCTTCTGCCTATTATCCTGAAAGCCATGGTGCTTTAGAACGATTTCATCAAATCTTGAAAAATATGATGATATCGTATTATGACACAGGTAAAGACTGGGATGAAGGCATACATTTACTTTAGTTTGCTGTTAGAGTACGTTCAGGAGTCTCTTGGTTTCAGTCCTTTCGACTTGACTTTTGGACACACTGTGCGTACACCCTTAAAATTGTTGAAAGAGAAACTTCTTTCAAATGAAGTATCAGAATTTAATCTTCTTGAATATGTTTCTGATTTCAAATATAAATTGTCAAAGGCCTGTGATGTTGCAAGAGCCAATTTGAACTCTGCTCAATCAAACATGAAGCTAAAATATGATAAAAATCATGAGATAGGAGTTTTAAGTCTGATGATAGAATCCTAGCTCTCTTGCCCATTCCAGAAAATCCTCTTCAGGCAAAATAATTGGGTCCATACGCAGTTGAAAAGAAACTAAGTGACTTAAATTACATTATAAATACTCCTGATAGGCGTAAACCAAAACAATTGTGCGATATCAATATGTCAAAAGAGCATGTTGAAAGAAATAGCAAGGCCAATCATGTAATTAATTTAGTTATACCTGTCCCACAAAAGAAAGATTCGCAGGAAGGAATTCAGCTGGATTCTACTAACCTTGGAATAACAAGTCTGCAGAATTCGGTAGGTATGCAAAATCTTGATCAGAAACTTCTCCCATTTGCAAGATCAAGAGAAAAGTGAACTTAAAGAATTGTTGTCTGAATATAATCACTTGTTTCCAGATGTGCCTACAAGGACAAACAAAATTTTTCACGACGTTGAAATAGTGAATTCGAAACCAACGAAACAACACCCATACAGGACGAATCCCTTTAAACAGCAATATATGAAAAAAGAGATTCAGTATTTATTGGACAATGATTTTATAGAGCCCAGTAATATTGACTGGAGTTCACCGTGCATTCTTGTTCCAAAACAGGTTAAAACCTTCCGAATGTGTACGGATTTTAGGAAAGTAAATAGTGTCACAAAAACAGACTCGTTTCTACTGCCAAGAATCGATGATTGTATCGACAAAATTGGAAATGCCAAATACGTCACTAAAATTGACTTTTTGAAGGGCTTTTAGCAAATTCTTCTAACGGAAAGAGCTAAAGAAATTTCGGCATTCGTGACCCCAGATGAACTCTACCAGTACAAAGTTATGCCTTTTGGGATGAAGGTTTCCCCGAGCACATTTCAACGCCTTATGAATATGATTATTTATGGTCTAGACAACTGCGATGCTTATATTGATGATGTCATCATTTATAACAACACCTGGAAAGAACATTTAATAACAATTCGGAAGCTCTTCGACAGACTCACGGATGCAAATCTGACTATTAATTTATCTAAAAGTGAGTTCTGCCATGCATGTGTTACCTTTCTAGGACATATTGTGGGACATGGACAGATTAAAACTATAGATGCTAAGTTCAAGGCTATTTCAGAATTTCCCGTGCCTATCAATAGAAAACAATTGATGCGATTTTTGGGTATGGCTGGTTACTATCGTAAATTTTGTTCTAATTTTTCCGATGTAGTAGAGCCTCTAACGAACTTGTTGAGAAAGAAAAACAAATTTACTTGGACTGAAAAGTGTCAAGAGGCTTTCGATAGACTAAAAGCCATACTTAAAAATACACCAGTTTTGACAGCTCCAGATTTCAGTAAGCCTTTCAAACTATCTGTAAATGCGAGTGATGTTTGGCTTGGAGCAGTTTTGCTTCTAGATGACCAAAATGGTGTTGAACATCCAGTGTGTTATTACTCTAAGAAATTGAATAAACACCAGAGAAACTACTCAACAATCGGGAAGGAGTGCTTGGCTTTAATATTGGCATTACAACATTTCGAAGTCTATATTAGCTCGGCTCTTTCTCAGTTTGTTGTGTTTAGTGACCACAATCCCCTCACTTTCATCGACAGAATGCAAAACAAAAATCAGAGACTGTTAAGATGGAGTTTGTTTTTACAAGAATACAATCTTGATATCAGACATATAAAAGGAAAGGATAATTTAATTGCAGATACACTTTCCCGTATGTAGAAATTTTTTTAAAATAAATGCTTAAGAGTTATTATGTAAATTTTTACTTTGTGTAGAAATAATATCTACTATAAAAAAAAGGTTTAATGACATAAATCTTTTTTCTTTTATGGGGGAAGGTGCTACGACCCTGGAGTTCCAAGTGCTTTAAAAATCAATTTTGTATAAATCTTTTTATGTTTTATTTCATTATATCGTCTAACATGTTTTTGATAAGTTTACTTGAGTCGTAAATGTAGTTCATTTTGGCACGTACTGTGTATGATGACGAAAATTTATTGTTCAGACGTATTGGGAAATTGCATGCTTCCTCGTGTGAGTGCAGTTCAGGCTACGCTTTAGCATTCCCATATATGCTTTGAGTTTTTGCGATTCATGCACAGTCATATACAAACTGTCCTGTTCGAGAGTTATCAGTCACGGAAAGACTGTCGTAGTTGAGTCGAGTCATACAACTTTTAATTTGTTATGCCAGAAGAAGAATTCGTTATTATATCTACGTAAAATAACACAACCCGTGTTAGAGGAACTATTCACTTCTTTATAACTTTCATAGCGAGCAACATTGCATATTTGGACGTTGTTTTTTTTTTGCTAATTTTGGAACGAGATAACACGTACATTGTTTTTGTGAAAAATTTTGGAAATTGCGGACAACCACCATTTTGGACAGGAACATCATAATTTGGTCTGTGTTTGGAACTTTTTTCAGGACTTATTAATAACTAAACATGAATCCATTTACAAAAATGACAAATTGCTATCGTTGCCTTAAAATTCATGAACATGATGGATCTAAATATAATATGAAGAAATGAGAAAAGATTTATCTCGCTGCCGATGGAATAGCATAGGTTTTAAATGGTAGCGCACTGAAAAACAATGGGCACAATGTGGAGCATTTTTGCTTCCATAGCAAAACATGCCATTAATCAATGCAGAGGTGAATTTAAGAAGATTCATGTCTGCAATATGATTTGCAACAAAGAGTCCATACACACGCACACTCACACACACACATACACACACACATACATGTGTGGGTGTGTCTATAGGATTCCCAAATAGAAACATTTATTTTAAAATGTTTGTATTAACCATGACCTAAAGAATGGGAGTTGTAGAGGCTCCTCGATAGGGATTTTGAGCAACTCACGTATTTCAGGCTTAAGTCTTTCCAATATATCTAAAGCCACGGCAGTCCATAAACAAACGTAATAGCTCCAGTAACAAAGTTGCTCCAGATATGTAAATATTACAAGAAAGCTGACAAATGCTGTGAATATATGAATATATCTAGAAATGCACGAGTACGAGGTGCAAGAGAAAATTAGGTAAATGTGCTTCAGGAGATTTGGAAGAAATACGACTCTTACTTCTATGATTAACCAAAAACAAAATAAAAAAAACCACAAAATCAATTGGACCATTCTTCAAAAGGCAAGAAAAGTATCTCATCAAGGCGGGTGAGACGTGTGCAAAGCGAATGAACTAGAAGTGTGGGGGTAGGTGGAAAGTTAAATATTTACGCACCTCTTATATCGGTATTCACATACACGTTTCTGTTACTACAGTTTGTACACAATCATTATTATAAATGAATTTCATAGTGGATAGTACAGGTAATATATGGTGATATGTAGGCAACTAGAGAGAGAGAGAGAGAGAGAGAGAGAGAGAGAGAGAGAGAGAGAGAGAATCTGATAGTGATCTTTACAGCAAGTGTTGAAAATATTTTAACTTACCTTTTCACCACAATACCTCACCGGGGTATGCGTATTATAACCTATGTACATGTAAGCACTATGAGTTATAATGCGTTCTACTTTGGCTATATGGAGATTAATAAACCGAAAGTTCACTAAATTTTATTTATAATTATTTTTTGTCTTCATGCAGAGAAAGCAATGAAAACGTGGGTAACTATTAATATACGTATACCGGCGTGTAGCAAAATAGACAGGTAAGTATCTAAGTAAGAAAGTATGTACCGTATTGAGCATCACCAGGACAGTAGCTAGTAATTCTAGCAACTTACTCGTCCCAGGAATGAGTGCTTGGGAAAAAGTTGCCAGAGCTCAGGTGTCCATAATAAAAGCTTAAGAATGCTTAAGAAAGCGAAACATTGTTGAACGTAGGAAAAATTATGATAAAAGGCAATGTTCTGTTTTAAATAAACAGGTATCATTCCTTTATATATATATATATATATATATATATATATATATATATATATATATATATATATATATATATATATATATATATATATATATATATATATATATATATATATACATACATACATACATACATACATACATACATACATACATACATACATACATACATACATACATACATACATACATGATTAAAGTGACCTATTTTAGCACGGCATACATTCTAGAACTATTATGCATTTTCCTTTGACCACGTTATCCTAGTCTTGACTAAACACACTAGACCTATTCCAGTGCGATCTAGTTCTCTGTAAAGATGTTTTTTGACGTCGAGAGTCATGATGTGACACAATAAATTTAATACTGCTGTATTCCCCTCCTTCCACAGTAGCACAGATGAAAAGGAAACTTAAGATTGAAACAGAATCATAATTTGTGCTACTACGCATCATCATACAGAATTTCAAGAACTTCATACGTCGTGTTGTTTCAAGAATTGGCAGGTAATAGGTTAAGAACAAGGGATGACGAAGAACTATTTCAACCGTTACTGCAAGAACTGTTTAGCAAGAACTGTTAACAATGCAGATTTTTGTTGTTGGACAAAATAATTCCAAGGGTTAAATATCCCATGATTTATCTCCTTGTCGTTATATTTTTATAAACTTTCAGCAGTGCGCAACGTTTTATGCTAAACATAGACTCTTATTTGAAATTTGTGTTGTAGTTTACAGATGTAAGACTTCAGCTCTTGTACAGCTCTAATTGCCTAGGATATTGCTATGATACCCAATTAGACTATTCCAGTTTTGGTTAAATTTGCATATATGGCCTAGAAGCAATGCCACTTGGTTCATTCAGATTTAGTATCCATGGTGTTAGCAGAACCAAACTGCCAATGTGTTCTACTTTTAAAGTTTACGATCATAAGCAGCCTCTTATCTTTAACCAATCTTAATACTAAACGCTTCATTTTTATTAGAGTAAACGCGCTGCACACAAACGGCCTAACCACATCACTCTCATGGCCTCAGTTCAACTAAACGTATATAGCACCATACAGTTATTGTTCGTGCATACGAGTGCAGTGGTATTAACTGCAGCACGGCGAAACTTAATACGCACCACACATCTATTCTTAGAGTATTTGAGTAAAATTTCTTTAGCCACAGCACATTCTTATCTGCAGCTTTATAAAACTTGATACGCCCGACACAGTTATTCTTATAGTATGAGTACAATGTGCTTATCCAAAGCATACACTTGTCCTCCCATTAAAAATACTTGATACTCGCATTGTAATTATTATTAGATTGTAGACACATATTCTGCCTAAAAGCAGCATTCACGTTGACCGCAGCTTAACAAAACTTGAAACACGCGACACAGTTATTCTTATATATATATATATATATATATATATATATATATATATATATATATATATATATATATATATATATACACACAATGCGCTTAGCCAAAGTATCCACTTTTCTCCCTTTGAAAATACGTGATACTCGCATCGTAATTATTCTTAGATCATAGACATACAATCTGCCTAAAAGCAGCACTCACGTTGACCGGTTATCTTAGAGATATATGGACAGAATCAGCTTGGATTCAGCTTCATGAAACATGATACACACCTATACAAATTATTGGAGTATATCAGTACAATCTGCTTAACCACGTTACTCTCCTTAACCACGTTACTTTCCCTACTTTAGCTTGATGAAACTTGATACGTACATTGTTGTTAGAGTATATGCGCTGCGCATTATTATATTTTATTTTACTTATTATATGAAGTAATATATTTGAGTATACGAGTACATTACGAAACAATAAGTTTCTAAAACTATGAAATGAACAAGGATTTCAGTTTAGCTTCTAAACATATGTGTTTATGGTGCTTGTCATATATAGTGGAACCTGGATCCTCCTAGCTTACATCTTATTAAATGTATTTATCTTTACATTGAACATTTTATCATCTGTTATAAGTATAATAGTGGTCAATATAGAATCACTAACACCAACGTGTGCTCTATTTCGATGTTGATTAAAGAGTTAACGTTTGCAGTTCTTGGGTTACTAATTCAGAAAGAATCATGGCACGTTCCAAGTGCCTGACATCTTAAACATCGTTTGTATCATGCCACGTGCTAGGCTACCTGACAGCTTATTCAAAGATCGTTTGTGCCATGCCACGTGCTAGGTTATCTGGCAACTTATTCAAACATCGTTAGTGTCATGCCACGTGCTAGGCTATCTGGCAGCTTATTCAAACATCGTTTGTGTCATGCCACGTGCTAGGTTATCTGGCAGCTTATTCAAACATCGTTTGTGTCATGCCACGTGCTAGGCTATCTGGCAGCTTATTCAAACATCGTTTGTGTCATGCCACGTGCTAGGCTATCTGGCAGCTTATTCAAACATCGTTTGTTTCATGCCACGTTCTAGGTTGCCTGGTAGCTTATTAAAAGTCGTTTTGTATCAAGAGATCAGAATTTTTTTCGATAGTCTTTGTAGTTCGACTAATAAATTAATATCGTTTTATTCTCGTGCTAACGTTTTTTTTTTAAAAAAACTTTCTCAGAAGTAATTTTTTAAATCATTATTTGCAATCCTGTATATGAGCCTATTCCTTTCGAACTGTAAGGAGACATTTGTGAACTATTTTATTTAACGGTTATATTTATTGTGCATCATATAATGGTGAAGAAGTTTGATATTTTTTTTAGCATTAAATAAGTTGTAAAATGCATATCCACTAAGCACAGTATTGTGAAAGTTTCTTAGACATCAAATACAAAGAGCATTTTTCGTCATGAAAGTACTACCGGTTTTTCTAAACACCCTCTCTTTTCCTCTTTTTCTAATATATAATATTTAAGGGGAGTAACTCTTGTCACTTTAAAATACTGTTCGTTCTTCGCTTTTAAAGATGACCATAATAACATCATTAACTGATGTTGGTTCTGTGAGTGCGTGAATGGCTGATCAAGCCAATTTGTGCTCTAAACTATCTGTGACCCAAGGCACAGGAGATGCCAATTGGGTTTGCTTGATCAAAAGAAGACGTGCAGAAGTTGAGATTTCTGCTGCTGACGCTTCTGTTTTGTCTTGGAAGTTCTCTTCCGTCCAAGCTATTGTAGTTTAAGTATGAATGAGGTGGAGCCATCCTGTATGTATTTGTTTTTCCTAAGACTGAGGATCAATGTAGTCTTCCTAAGACTGAGGATCAATGTAGTCTTCCTAAGACTGAGGATCAATGTAGTCTTCTAAGACTGAGGATCAATGTAGTCTTCTAAGACTGAGGATCAATGTAGTCTTCCTAAGACTGAGGATCAATGTAGTCTTCTAAGACTGAGGATCAATGTAGTCTTCCTAAGACTGAGGATCAATGTAGTCTTCTAAGACTGAGGATTAATGTAGTCTTCCTAAGACTGAGGATCAATGTAGTCTTCTAAGACTGAGGATCAATGTAGTCTTCCTAAGACTGAGGATCAATGTAGTCTTCTAAGACTGAGGATCAATGTAGTCTTCCTAAGACTGAGGATCAATGTAGTCTTCTAATACTGAGGATCAATGTAGTCTTCCTAAGACTGAGGATCAATGTAGTCTTCTAAGACTGAGGATTAATGTAGTCTTCCTAAGACTGAGGATTAATGTAGTCTTCCTAAGACTGAGGATCAATGTAAAATATTTCAGGGATGCATTGAGGGTATCTTTGAAAAGTTTCTTCTGAACACCTTGAAAAATCAATCAATAAAATACCAACAAAGGTTTATAAATAAAGAAAGATAAATAACAAAAAACAATCACAAAATAACCAAAATACCAGCTACAAGAGAAAGAAGGAACCAAAGCGTGTTTAGTATTATTCATCACAGAAAAAAAAACCCGCTATACAACAAAAATACTAACAAAACAAATGAGAACCTTCTTTATATGTTTTTAGAAATGTGTCTTTTAGGCTTTGTTTTGGAGAAATTTATAAAGATGCAATGCCCTAAAGATGATTTCAAGTAATTCGTGTATTTGTTCAAAAAATATTCAAAGTCGCTCCAATGGTCTAGTAGTTAGAGCGTCTGCCTATGATGCGGGATGTTGTGGGCTCGATCCCCATTGTCATACCAAAGACTTACAAAAATGGTACTAACGGCTTCCTCGCTTGACGCTCAGCATTAAGAGGTTAGTGTTAGGACTGGTCGGCCTGGTGTCAAGATAATGTGACTGGGTGGGACATCATGCTACATGTCTGCAGCATGATGTCCCAGTGCTAGACGTCACTATAAATTACTACACTGCAGGAATAGAGTCAAATATGACTGAAAAATTGTTAAAGCTACGTTAAAAATCATAATCACATCATATCACACCTCATATCAAAATATGTTTTATTTATGAAAACAAGTTTCGAAATGTCCAAGTGTTTCTCTTCGTTTCAAAATAAGTTGTGGCATTGTGATGTAATTACCACTAGGGAACTGGAGCGCTTAAAATAAATACTTAAAAAACAATACGGATCTATAATAGCACACAACGGTGACCACGAAGAATATATACAAACAATTGTTAAGAAGAAAAGTTTAAGAAATATAGAAAATGTATTAATGACGATGTAAATAAAACGTGGTTTTAATATGCAGTAATAAAAACTTAACGAATGGGGCGGCAGTGCGAGGTGGTGGTGTTTAGAAGTATTGTAGTAAGAAAACACAAGTGAACAACACTGCAGTAGTAATACACAGGGATCCGATTTTATTCATAATACTCCGTACCAATAGTAATATCGTCGTGACTAGAATGTCGGTCCTCATGGGAACATTCATTTGATTATTTTTAGCTCATTACCGTTCTCTTCAGGGTAACTCTTGAAATTTGATTAGATAAACACGATATATTATGGAAATGTTTGTTTAATTATTTAGAGCGAGATTGGGATGGGGCATGGGCGTCTGGTGTGGGGGGAGCACCACAAAACTGTTTCTGAATCTGGCAGGTATCATTTAGCAATCATGGGTATCTGTATACTAAAAAACTCGCTAAGCTATTATATTAGGGTCAGGAAACCTTTATTGTATCACGTGACTTTGGAGTGAGCATTTTCTTCCTAATCAACTGAGTTTTATTGCGTTTATCCCTTCTTTCATTTTTTTGGAGTGACCAGAAGATATCTGAAAAGATTTTTAATATGAAGAATATTCTCAGGGCCTTAATATTCTCAGGGCCTTAATATTCTCGGGGCGTTAATATTCTCAGGGTCTTAATATTCTCGGGGCGTTAATATTCTCAGGGTCTTAATATTCTCGGGGCGTTAATATTCTCAGGGTCTTAATATTTTCGGGGCGTTAATATTCTCAGGGTCTTAATATTCTCAGGGTCTTAATATTCTCAGCGTCTTAATAATCTCATGGCCTTAATATTATCATGGCCTTATTATTCTCAGGCTCTTAATATTCTCAGGGCCTTAATATTATTAGGGCCTTGTTAGTCTGAGGGCCTTAATATTCTGAGGGCCCTAATATTCTGAGGGCCCTAATATTCTGAGGGCCGTATAAGGGCCTAAATATTCTGAGGGCCTTGTTATTCTCAGAGCCTTAATATTCTGAGAACCTTAATATTCTGAGGGCGTTAATATTCTCTGGGCCTTAATATTCTGAGGGCCTTATAAGGGCCTTAATATTCTGAGGGTCTTAATATTCCGAGGGCCTTACTATTCTCAGGCTCTTAATATTCTCAAGTCCTTAAACATTCAGCTTAGTTTTCTTATTCATTCCTCTCCTGATTCCCGATTATAGGCTTAAGATTGCCTTCGAAATATTCATTAAAAAAGGACTTTACGGAGAAACATACTTGCAAGATATATGACACTCTTGTGTTTGTGTCTCATTTCTCTTTGTTTCCAGTGCTCTACGAGTGACTGCGTTTTCTCCAAAACGATGCGCAGTACGATGTCATCGACTTTGCAGCCATTTACCTTAATAATAGCTTCAATTTGTGCCAGCAAACCAATTTGACGTTTTATCTGGTACAGGATGCGTATCCCAAAAAATTTAAAGCAGCACGTGAAGTAATATTCAGAAAATATATAAGAATTTACAACCAAATCGTTTTCAACGTGCGCGGATGAGGCTTCAATATCCAGATTAAAACAAACGAAAACTGGGTGTACTGCTGATGGATTGACACAGACCGCTTGAGAAGCGTTTCATTCGAAACGTTTTCCTAGTATGGGGATAGATCATGTATCTGTTTAAAAATCCCCTTTCCAAACCAGTATCCAGTGGTAGCGTTATGATACTTATGGATCACGTACTCTTCTGTATATCTCCTAGAATGAGCTGGCGTGAAACGTCGTCACTGCTTATTTATTTCACTGAACAGATTTGTTGATATTCACTGGGTTCAATGTCCAAAACATTATTTTGTTTTTGCAGAGGTGCAGACTAAGGTCGATGCAAATTTTGTTTCGTCCCACTAACTATGCTTGGAGATGGGCATCTCTATGTTACCCCAAAACCACTTCCAGCTTATATGCTACCTTTTGATGTTGTCCGTATCAAATAGACATTGGAATGATCTTGGGCGGAAGTACGGTGGTATCTGTTCCATCTATTTTAAGCCCTTCCATTTTTCTAATGTAAAACATTGATTGTACTGACGGTTATCGATTTTGTGTTTATATTTATAGCATATAATTTACCTTGTGGTGCTTCCCCCATAGTGCGAAACCATTTATGCTTCAAGAAGGTAATAAACACGTCATACATTGGTATTGAGCATTCAATTTTATTTAGGTACATCCGGGAGCTCAACATATTTTGAAGTTTATTTGAAATGAAGGGGTTATGTTTGTTGACCTACATGTATTTATAACCCTTTTGTCAATTTGAGTGAATAATACACTTGTTTTAACGAAGAATTAATTATATATCATTTGATGTGATAATACCATTCGTATTTCCACTAACTGAACCGTAAGATATGCACCAACCAACGTGCCTTACTCAGCCTTATTAATATAAGCATGTACAACTGAATAACAATGAATGATAATACTAACAAAGGCGAATTATACAAGCCACTGTAAAACTAACAATTTGATTTGTAATGTTGTCGTAATTGTCATCAACATTATAATCATCACTAACACTGCTGTTTTCATCTCATAACCACCTTGGTCTTGTCATCTTCATCGTCATCACTATTATTACTATAGTCACTCTCATCCCTATCGATATGTCGTCTGCTATTTAATGTTCTTCACCACCTGTTTAAAATCTTCGTCGTCACTGTTATCGACATCTTCATGTACGCCATCTTTATGATTATCATAAAAATTGTCATCGTCTGTGTCGTCTTAGCAGTGATGATTAGGACAACGATGGTTGCGGCCGTAGTTTTGTTCTTTACTTCTTTCCTAAAAGTATCACTAGTAATAAAACAGATGAAGATGTTGTTGTTATTATATATTCTGATAACTAATGTCATCATGTTTTACTGTTGAGTTGTTACTATTTGTTAAAAGCAACAATTCACGTACATTAGAAAAAGTTCCTTCCATGTGACTTTACTTCCTCATTTGCATAGAACGGATATAACCATGTACGTAACGCTGTGAAATAATTTCAGCATAACACAAAATATCACATGACTCGTGCTAAAAGGTATCGCCTATTCAGCAAAAACGCTGAACCAATACAAGAGGTAACAAAAATTTAATTCTTTTTCACTTCCTTTTCTCACTCAATGTACTTCTTCATTCAAAGAATTTACTGTACAATTATGCGTAATTATGAGGAGGTCACGTGTTTATGCATCATTTTACGCACCCTTGAAGTAAAATGAGTGACTAATGTCACGACCATATGGTCTTAAATTAATTAATAGAAAAAGAAAAAACCAATAAGTTTTGAAAACTTAAAAAAATAATTTATTTCCCAAGACAAGTTGAAAATGCAAAACTGACTTACGGTATTGCGAATTAAATTCTAAATAATCCTATACATGTAATTTCTAATGCAAGTCCAAATAAATAAAAATAAGAACCAATTTTAATGGTATTTCAAATATTTTCAACGGTGTTCATCTGCCTTTAGTAGCCTACAATCTCTGATGTACTAATGCACCTCTGGCTTGAAGTGTCACGATGTTTCGTCTTTCTGTTAATGAATCACAATAATACAATGCAAAAATTCCTTATCTGAATTCACTAAAATTCCGAGTTAATTATCTGTGGAAGAATATTATTAGAGAGCACTCAGTAATTCCAGAGAACAGTAAGAAATTTTATCTTTGTGAATACTAAATCGAATAAAAACGTAAAGCCCAATTGAACAATATGGCAGTAGTAGCGGATAGCTATCAAATTCGATAAGGTTATTTCAACGACACAACAAAAATTTACTAAAATATCTGTCCGAACGCTGTTGAAATTTTGGATCAAATTTTATCTCGTACAAAGCTAACTAAAAATTACATTCCTTATGTTTCTTATCCAGTTTTGACTGATCTTCAAAACGTTTTATCTTTCATATTTTTAAAACTTAACGTACAAAGCAATACCTTTTGTACTGAACAAATTACGTTTAATCAAATAGGTCGGGTTTAAATATTTTATTTAAATTTGGTAATAACCGTGTCAACTCCCTTTATTCCCCGATTATCTTGTTTCAGTTCATTGGTCTTTTGACCATTTGCAGATAACTGTTTCCACGTCCGGCGGATAAGGCCCCGGCTGGGCAAGTGACACAAGGCACGCGTCTTTGCAAATCATTTGCACGTTATCACCTCTAATCTTGAGTCAATGTCTCAGTTCAAACGACGTGGGTATGTCTGAAAGCTCACCAGTAACTTCTCATGGGTCAGTGGAATTCCGCGGATTTTGCCAAATTATTCCTCCACCATATATATTGGTATCAATGCATTTGAGTGATGTTGAGATATTATTGACCACGTATGATATTATTGACCAGGCATGACATGGACGAGAACAGAATCGTACATGGTCCCTATGTATCGTGAACGCCACCTATGGACACTGGTCCGGAATATTGAATTGACACAAAATATATTAAACAATTTCACCGTATTCTAACAGATGCAAAATGGCGATAAATCTCTCAAAATATAACAATGTTTGAACTATTCTGTATAGATCCATCATGCGCAAGGAATGGTCTAATGTATAAAATTTCTGAAACAGTGGAGTCAGTTCCGGAAGGCATATTTCAATCAAGTTATATCTAATTAATTATGGTTGATGCGTGATGGGAATGATTATGAGAGTTGGATACTTAGCGTAGAATATATGCAAATAGAGTATTTACTATAACTATAATATTTACTATAATAGTAATTACTATAAGACCGACTGAGCAAACAAATGAATTAAACAGTATTTAGGAAACGAAGGTACACCGGGTCATCCGGGAGTCCTAATAATCGTCGTTAACTTTATTATCACCATTATTACTGCTCTTACATCATTGCTATCATTATCGATAATATCGTTTGATGTCTACGATCTTTGTTTTGACCATAGTCTTCAAAGTCATTTTCTTCTTCACTCTTATTAAGATCATCATGGCCAGTAAGTATCAACATCTCCATAGTGATGATGGTTTTGGTGGACGTTGTGGTAGTAGTAATGGATATGGTGGTCGTCTTAGTAGTGGTGATGGGTGTGTTATCTCAATGGAAATGGTGGTCGTCCAATTAGTGGAAATAGTTATGTTGCCTTAATGGTCATGATGGGCGTCTTGATGGTGATAGTTATGTTGTCTAAATGGTTATGAATGTCATCTTGGTAGTGTTGATGCTTATGTTGTCGTATTGTTTCTAGCTTTCGTCTTACTAGTGGTGATGGTGATGTTGTCTTAATGGTCATGATAGGTGTCTTGCTGTTGATGGTTATGTTGTCTAAATGGTTATGACTGTCGTGTTAGTAGTGATGATGCTTATGTTGTCTTAATATTTCTAGCTGTCGTCTTAATAGTGGTGATGGTTATGTTGTCCTAATGGTTCTGACTGTCATCTTAGCAGTGATGTATGTTGACCTAATGTTTCTGTCTTATTAGTGGTGATTAGTTAAATCTTTCTTATGGTTATGGTGTTATTTTTCTAATTGTTAATTGGTATTATAAATAGTAACATTAGGTTTAGTAGTAGCAATAGCAGTTATGGTACTTGTGGTAGCAATAATATATGTTTTGTTGATGGAATCATCGTTGTTATTGTACACGCAATGGTGACTACTTTATTATTTTTGGTGTTGAAATAACTTTTGTTTTTTGTTTGGTTGAATTTACCGGAAGCTTAGAGCACAAACATTTCCTAGCACGTGATCAGAGTTGTGATGTAATTTGTTTTTTTTTTTGTTGTTTACATAAGCTCGTATACATGTCCATGTACTATAAACGGTACACATTTATCAGGGTATTATGCAAAACTTCACGTGACGCCTTTTCCCTCTGATTTACTGATAATGTAACGAGATCAGTTTGCATTAAGTATAGAGTATGGTTTTGTTATATCACTTCCTTTTTATAATTCGTTTTCTTTTTTACACTCAGAATGTTCTATTATCCTTATAAACACCACTGAATTAAGAAATATTGTATAAACTAAATAATTAAACTACGCACCTTTACAAAATAGAAACAAATTAAGAAGTATATATGGTCAATAAAACCTTAGAGCGGTGTTTATTTAAAACCACGAGTGATAATAACCTACACAATCGTTGTTAATTAAGAAGCTTTAGTATTTAGTAACTCAGACATATCACGTTTATTTTTCTATATATAAACTTATCTTTTGCTAATGCATCGGGAATAAATAGCAGAAGTTATTTGAACGCGAGAAACAATGCCGGGTAGCTATCGAATTCAGCAAGACCACGATACAATACAAAGTATGTCTGGAGACTATCGAATTTCGATTACAATCAATTGCTTTTATGCATCTTCGGAAACGTTTTGATGGTTAAATGTATAATGGGTTTTTAACATTTGCAGTTTTATTGAACTTTCAGAGAGATCGGAATGACTTGCTGAATGTTTAATTTTATCAAGATGCATGCGGTTTATTATTTTTATTCAACCCTTACAATATTAGTCAGTTCTGTATTTTTAATTTCTGATAGAATTTCTTTTAAACTTAGCATCGCCATTGCGAAAAGCGAGCACAAAGAATAAACTGCAGCAATAAATGTCTTATCTTTGTGAGGAAATACAAATAAATGTTCGCATATTGGACACTCACAGACATACACACACACACACACACACATATATATATATATATATATATATATATATATATATATATATATATATATATATATATATATATATATATATATATATATATATATATATATATATATATATATATATATATATATATATATGCGGTGACTGCTCATGGAAAGCAAATACTCCGTTTAACGTCCAGCTGAGCAAGGTCCCTGCATTTGCTTGAAATTCTTGGTTACCGCTGGCGTATTGCTTTACATTGGGAGACGCATATAAGACAAAGTTAGAGGAGAGAAATATCGAGTGGTGAGGAATCGTGTCTTTCCTAGTGGTAAATTCCTAGTGGTAAATCCTCTAGTCATTGACTGACACTCTTAATTTCCATTGTAAAGAGTCCATGTGTGCAAGATAAACAGCACAGAAAAATATGTATATACCTCCAACATTTTATTTAATTAGTACCATTTTAACCTGAAAGTTTAACTTGCATTGCAAAAAAAAAAAAATACTTTCATAAATCAATCAATCTTTCGGTGGCTACAACTATAATTTATATTAAATTTGTCAGTGACAGTGTACAATATTGGAAGATCATCGACAGTAAAAGTCGAAAACTGAATTTTATAATATTAAGAATACTAAATTTAATGCCATCTAACTACCTTTCATTGCCAATGTGATTAAAATCAGATTACCGCTGTCCAAAGTAAAGATCAGTCGTTGGTCGATTACGAGTCATGTTCTGGTGCCCTTTGAATTAGCTAATAGAAATGCAGGCTTCAAAAATCTAAAAGTTAATCATATCGTTAGGTACACATTAATGATCTTCGTCCACGCTACTCATTCCCTAAACGCGAGGATATAAGACTGCATTTAATTGGTTGAT
The DNA here is from genome assembly GCA_016746295.1 of Potamilus streckersoni. Taxonomy (NCBI): domain Eukaryota; kingdom Metazoa; phylum Mollusca; class Bivalvia; order Unionida; family Unionidae; genus Potamilus; species Potamilus streckersoni. Next base: position 1,957,039 of record JAEAOA010001198.1, read on the forward strand.
AAAATTAACAATTTTGGTAATAACATAGATTACCAAACCATGACCCCTAAGCGGTAGTTGTCAGATCTTCATGTACAACAGTGGAGGTCTGATTTTAATCAGTTTTTGTTGTTGTTGTTGGGGTTTGTGTTAACGCCATTTTTCTGCATACGATAGGCTATACATGGCGGTCAGTATTAATGGTGGAGAAAGAAACCGGAAAATCCGCGGAAAGAACCACCGACCCACGAGAAGCTACTGGCAAGCTTTCTCACATATCCACGATTTTAATCAGATTAATTTCATTGCATGCCACCGGATTACAGCGGAAGGAGAAATGTAAACAAGGTTCCGATTCAAAAGAAAATGATAAGGAAGTTCCAGTAAGATCATTTAAGTTTTGGCAATGATGATCAATATTTGAATACCACAAAAATGAATAGTTTATCAGATATTTAAAAGAAACATAACATTTTCAAAATTTGTTTTAATCAATTATTAGCAAAACACACAGACACTCCAAAACAAAATATGAATTCTTTTTTACTTGTCTCTTGTCTTCTAAATAATTATTGCCGTTTTATCAATGCAACTGTTAACTTTTGTGCCAAACAGTCATTTACCCAGAGAAAGTCAGCTCTTGTGAACTTTCAAAGCAGTATCCTAACACACATGAAGGTAATGTGAATAATACAAAGGAAGCCTGTAGCTACTGTACAAATGGAGTAAATATAAAAGCGTGTAATTTTCTATTTAAAACGTCAATTATTGTGGCAATAGTACTCGCTTTCTCGAGTGTGCAATCGAAAGCCTAAAATTTATACGAAATAAACTCACAATTGTTTATATTTCTCACGTCAGGGAAGAGCTTGAATATCTGTATCGCTTAAATGCTTGACTTTTATAAGTGACCGCATTCTCACACTCATTTCCTGCGGAAGCCCAGCAAGAAGTCAATTTACTCTCCCTTAGTTGGCCACGACAACAACAACCTGAAAGTCCTTTTCATCGCATCTTTAGTGGTGTTCTCGGCGCAGGTGAATGTTCGATACTCATAAAATTACGTCGCATTCATACAGTTCCTTCTGATGATGTTTCCGACTTTAAGTAAAATGTCGGCGTGGTGTTCAGATTGTTTAGAAGGCTCAATTATTGGCATGTGAAAATGTTTATTGTAACAATAAGCGATGAGCCCGACATAGAGCGCTAAAAATAAATGGGCTATCACTAACCCTTGTGAGTGCCAGCTAAGGAGGTTAACTTTGACTTAATTGCTTGAAGCATGATACGCATCACACATTTATTTTTTAGGACATTTGCATACACAGCGGTAAAATATATACGCAAAACATGAAAATATTTAAAAGTTAGCGGAAAACGAACAAAAATCGTACAACGCGAAAGGTTGGTCATCCTAGTTTACATTTTATGAGAAGTAAACTCTAGGCAATAAAGTCATCCTAATGGCGACCATTTCATCTTATAGTGTAATCTTGTCATTCTTGCAACTCTTAACTATAACAATTTAATTTAACACATGCTATCCATTGCCATCAACCAATTTAATTTAACACATGCTATCCATTGCCATCGACCAATTTAACACATGCTATCCATTGCCATCAACCAATTTAATTTAAAACATGCTATCCATTGCCATCGACCAATTTAATTTAACACATGCTATCCATTGCCATTGACCAATTTAATTTAAAACATGCTATCCATTGCCATCGACCAATTTAATTTAACACATGCTATCCATTGCCATTGACCAATTTAATTTAAAACATGCTATCCATTGCCATCGACCAATTTAACACATGCTATCCATTGCCATCAACCAATTTAATTTAAAACATGCTATCCATTGCCATCGACCAATTTAATTTAACACATGCTATCCATTGCCATTGACCAATTTAATTTAAAACATGCTATCCATTGCCATCGACCAATTTAATTTGAAACATGCTATCCAGTGTCATCGACCAATTTAATTTAAAACATGCTATCCATTGCCATCGACCAATTTAATTTGAAACATGCTATCCAGTGCCATCGACCAATTTAATTTAAAACATGCTATCCATTGCCATCGACCAATTTAATTTGAAACATGCTATCCAGTGTCATCGACCAATTTAATTTAAAACATGCTATCCATTGCCATCGACCAATTTAATTTAACACATGCTATCCATTGCCATCGACCAATTTAATTTAAAACATACTATCCATTGCCATCGACCGATTTAATTTAACACATGCTATCCATTGCCATCGACCAATTTAATTTAAAACATGCTATCCATTGCCATCCACCAATTTAATTTAACACATGCTATCCATTGCCATTGACCAATTTAATTTAAAACATGCTATCCAGTGCCATCGACCAATTTAATTTAAAACATGCTATCCATTGCCATCGACCAATTTAATTTGAAACATGCTATCCAGTGCCATCGACCAATTTAATTTAACACATGCTATCCAGTGCCATCGACCAATTTAATTTAACACATGCTATCCATTGCCATCGACCAATTTAATTTAACACATGCTATCCAGTGCCATCGACCAATTTAATTTAAAACATGCTATCCATTGCCATCGACCAATTTAATTTAACACATGCTATCCATTGCCATCGACCAATTTAATTTAAAACATGCTATCCATTGCCATCGACCAATTTAACACATGCTATCCATTGCCATCAACCAATTTAATTTAAAACATGCTATCCATTGCCATCGACCGATTTAAGTTAACACATGCTATCCATTGCCATCGACCAATTTAACACATGCTATCCATTGCCATCGACCAAGTCGTGTCGACTACTCCTTAATGACATTTTATATCAACATTTAAAAAGATTATTATTTATTATTATTATTGATCAATGAGTATTTATACTAATGATTATCAATAATATATTTTAAAACGTTGCTTAAATGGACAATTATTTGGAGAACAATATACTCAGTGTGAATGTAAGACGGTGGCAAGAACGAAAGCATTTTCAGGAGATAATCAACCCTGTTATGTTTTCACGGAAATCCTATTTACATTATCACTTTGGATTTATGTACATTTTCACAATTAACACATGTACTTCATAGATTATTCAAAACAGATTTGTTCATTCTTTTCATGTTCAATAACCTTTCAGATTTTCTCACCATACAAACATCATCAGAAGGTCAATCAAATACACGTGATGTATATTAAAGCCATGTTCTTCTCATTGCGCATGCGTTAACTTGTTCCCGAGTCGGAAGAGACTCTGTGTGACTCCATATTCGTGTTGGAAATTGAACATTTCTCTTCACTAATAGAAATATTTGAGCTCCTTTCCGTAGATTCGGTAATGACAGAGTCACCTTCTCGGTCATTGATGTGGACGTCAGCGTTAATTATCACGCTTGAATAAGACAATCTACTAGTCCCTCTGGAGTCGTGTAAATCATTTAAAGACTTCGATCTTTGTCTATCAGACTCACTGTCACCAGATTCTTCATTACTTCCGTACAAAAACTCCTCATTTTCTTGACTGCTTGGTGATTCTTCAATGCTGCAAGTACTTGAATTACGAGATCGCATCTCTATTATGTTCCTAGTCTGGCTACCGGATGACTTAGAGAACAAATCCTTCAAACGTTTTCGTATTCTTTGCAGAATAGAATACTTCCTTTTATCAACATAGATGGTATCGCTATAACTACGTGAAGAGGAAAATGTATTTGATACTTTCGGTTTACGCTTTTCAGATATATTGGAAAACTTGAGAAGATCGGCGGTTTGTTTGTATATTTTTGGATGGACGAAGCGATGAAAACGAATTGCAGCTACGCCAGCTAGGATACATGGCACTTCAACCGTGTCGTCACGAATTACTGGGATAATCACACCAACTGTATGAAAGATTAAAATAAATTAAAAGTGAATTAGATAAAACAGCAAACTGACAGATTATCTTGTAAAAACATTCCAAAACCCTGGAGTTTTACAGCTTTAGGATCTTTTAAAAGTATTATGTGATAGGAAGAGTTCTAGTCAGTGAGTTTGAGACATTGGAAGCTGTGCAGATCAAGGTTAATGACGATAATGTTAGAGAGGTTCAGTAGAAAAGCATATTGTGTTATGTTACTTTATGTGTATTTATTAAAGGCAAAAATATACCAAATATAAATCTAAATATGCGTCTCACAAGAAGCATTTGATATTTTGAAACTCCGTAAAACAATACATTTACGCGTCATAATTTATCAGATACTGTAATAATGCAATAAGCATATTTCAAGTCTGATTGAAACAAGATCATATATACGTAATCCCGAGTGGTATTCAGGAATTTCTGATGGATGGATGCCCAACGCACGGAAGACGACTGGCCATACCATATGCCTACGACCAGGTGAGCTAAATATTGCTCAATATTTCATTTTAGAAAAAATAGGAGCTAAGATGGCATTAAACTTTGGTTAACTTGCACTGGAGGATTTGCGGATCTAAAAAAGAAAAAAGCAAATGATTCAAGAAGGAATATATAATTAATAATGCTGAAAGATAAGATAAAAAGCTGAAGTGGCCATAATATTGCTCAACATTGAAAGCGAGACTGCTTGTAATTCACTTTGTGTACTGAAAATGAACCAAAATTAGTTTACGTTTGAGACGAAACTTCTTTGTAAGTGAAACCTCATCACAGTGTTTATTTTTTCTTAGTTATAATTTGCCTGCAAAAACGTTTACTTCAAGTCTCATTACAGACCCAAAGAAGACACTGACAAGTCGGACACTGACAAATGTGACGTCGAGCTGAAGACTACAGCATAAAGATGAAATGAATCAATCACGCGAATATGAAATTTTATGAATTTAATTTTGCTGCATTCTATGTTTGCTATTGTATTTATATATCAGTTAAAACTAATTTGAAAAATGACTTTATTTATGGTGGAGTGAGGAGGCGGAGTAGGAAAGTGACAAGAGTGGGAGTGGGGAGAGGAGAGGAGAGGAATACAGCTGAAGGATACTGTAAAAAGTACTGTCATAAAAAACGATTTCTTTTAACGCATACATATTCACATATTCTGAAAACTAGGAACATTGTTTGACAGCACTAAGTGTCTTGTGAGTCCTTAGTAAAGTTAGGATTCTCAGTTCTCTTCACTGTCTCTAAAACTGAAATATTTTCGAAAAATGTACTCACTTCTATGAGGATACTTACACGGAAAGTTTAAGAGATCTTTCCTTTTATACGTATATTATAGGTATTGCGCACCTGTGCGTTTGCCTTAGTGACGTGTTTGTTTTTTTTTCATTTATGGAATAAATGTAGCCCAAACTGCCAAAAAGTATCTTTCTGGTTCGTAACATGGTTATTTTTTCTTTTTAAAAAATCTTTTGCAGACCCTTGTAAACGGAAATTTTAGGCACAATACAAAAACTGATATTATTCTGAAAATTATATTTTACGCTGAAATGAAATCATCGATTTTAGTGTTTAAGTATAGTGTCCAGCTGAATAAGCAGAAAATAAGTTAGAAATGTTGGACTCTAACTTTTAGGCACAAATTAAATGCAGTTCATGTAAAAATACGGGGTTTTATTGCACATGAATACTGACCACAGATAATTTGCATCAATGTGTTTGTCACATTACTGTATATACTATTTGACAATATCAAATACTTCAGTTTGGACAAATTTCATGAAGATATGAACAGGCGATTAAAGCCTCCGTCAACACCTCTGATTAATATGTGGATATACGCAAATACAAACTGTCCCAATTTGTCTGACGGGTATGTTGATATGAATACGCAAATACAGCTTGCCGAAACTCGTCGGACAGATATGTGGAAATGAACATGGAAATACGCCCTGCCGCAACTCCTCTGATGGAATTGTGGAAATGAACATGGAAATACGCCCTGCCGCAACTCCTCAGACGGATATGTGGAAATGAACATGGAAATACGCCCTGCCGCAACTCCTCTGATGGAATTGTGGAAATGAATATGGAAATACACCCTGCCGCAACTCCTCGGACGGATATGTGGAAATGAACATGGAAATACGCCCTGCCGCAACTCCTCTGATGGAATTGTGGAAATGAACATGGAAATACGCCCTGCCGCAACTCCTCGGACGGATATGTGGAAATGAACATGGAAATACGCCCTGCGCAACTCCTCTGATGGAATTGTGGAAATGAACATGGAAATACACCCTGCCGCAACTCCTCGGACGGATATGTGGAAATGATCACGGAAATACGCCCTGCCGCAACTCCTCGGACGGATATGTGGAAATGAACATGGAAATATGCCCTGCCGCAACTCCTCTGATGGGCAAGTTGATATGAACGCGCAAAGTCAGCCTGCCTGAACACACCGGGCGGGTATGTGAATATGTACATGCAATACAGCCTACCTCAACACCACTGATTGCATGTGGATATGAACATGTAAATACAGCCCGCCTCAAAACCTCAAATAAGTATGTGCAACGAGAGAAAAAGACTACATGAAATGGACTTCTGACCACAATAAGGCGATTACATACTACTAATGTTCAGCGAATGTCTCCTCCGAACAATGAAGTCAGAGGTTCGGCGATTCGTAAAACCATGCTCAGTTTGAGGTAATTCACCTCAAAAAGTCATTTGTACAGAGTTAAACAACAAAGTCGGGAATGAAGGAATTGGTTTGTGATGGAAATATAGGTTGCTGGTTTAACTGCAATGTCTGCATTTAAGCAGGAAAGCAACGAAGAACATTCTAAGTAGAATAAGGAAACCAGCTGTAATTCTAATTTAAATAGTTGCCCTTATTAAATACTAATATTCTTAATTGATTTCAAACATTTAATTTCTTTAAAAGAAAAGATAAATTAATTTTGTAGCTCTCCAAAATTTCAAAAGGATTTTATTTTTCGTCTCTAACTTTTATTAAAGAATAAAGTTTTACACTCAGCTTGTTATTAGGTGATAATGATTAGGTATTTATTGACGTTAATTAAACATAATCACTAATAAAGTAAAAACAATCAGAATGACTTTATGGTAAATTTGTGAATGATTATGCAAACTTTACAATTTGATAAACACAGCCATAACGCGTATAATTCCAGTTCTTCTCATTTCTCTTCTCAACTCTGCCGATTACGTCTTCAAAAGCTGTGTAGTTAAATAGTGCGTAGTTTTGGTTTTTGAGATCCTTCACAAAATACCAAAATACCTAGCCCTATCTTCTTCGCTAGTAAAGATTCGTCGATCCAGTTTGCTCACCGACGATGTCCAACAAAGTGTACCAAATATTTCTGACTAGCACAGCTGGCTAAACCGTAGATAATAACAACACATTAGTTAATGAGGGTCCCGATGTTTAATGAGATAACACACTTAATATGGTAGACATTCATCGCTCTTGCTTTGTTTACAATTTGACCTTTCAACCACAAAATATTGTGTCCATTTTTTATTGCGCTCCAATGTGCTCGTCTGTTTTATGACGAATGGCCATGAATAAATAACAACAGTTGATAGGCGTTAAAAGAAAACAAATATCGAAGCAAACGTATATTAATTTACAAAGGATCAGTTGCTTGCAAAGCCTGCCAATTACTGAAAAAGATGTACGCTAATAATCAGTCTATACATTTTATGTCACAGCTGTAGTCATACATGGAACCTCGAAATATCGAAAGCTTTCAAGGCAAAATGTTACGATTTGGGATTTGTTCAGCTTCTAAATATAGAACACTGTTTTAAATGTGCTGTGTGACATTGTATTGCCATCGGTAGGGATGAATATGGAATGCTAGCGGGTATTTGTAAATGAATACAGATCTAAGTCAATATTGTTTTATTTATTTTTTCATCCTTAACTCGAAGAAATATATGCTAGACACAGGTCTCTAACTTTGCCTGTTAGGAAATTAAATAAATAATTTGATATTCGATATACATATTTGGGACTGGTTAACTTGTCCAATTAGATCATTTTAAGAGAGAGAGAGAGAGAGAGAGAGAGAGAGAGAGAGAGAGAGAGAGAGAGAGAGAGAGAGAGAGAGAGAGAGAGAGAGAGAGAGAGAGAGAGAGAGAGAGAGAGAGAGAGAGAGAGAGAGAGAGATAGAGAGAGAGAGAGAGAGAGAGAGAGAGAGAGAGAGAGAGAGAGAGAGAGAGAGAGAGAGAGAGAGAGAGAGAGAGAGAGAGAGAGAGAGAGAGAGAGAGAGAGAGAGAGAGAGAGAGAGAGAGAGAGAGAGAGAGAGAGAGAGAGAGAGAGAGAGAGAGAGAGAGAGAGAGAGAGAGAGAGAGAGAGAGAGAGAGAGAGAGAGAGAGAGAGAGAGAGAGAGAGAGAGAGAGAGAGAGAGAGAGAGAGAGAGAGAGAGAGAGAGAGAGATTTCCATGGGAGTTGTTCTGTTCAGATTAATATGTCCTCACTATACAGAGAGATTTCCATGGGAGTTGTTCTGTTCAGATTAATATGTCCTCACTATACCTACAGAACAATCAAGTTGCTTTCAGGACAATTAAATTGAACTGAGTCGCGTAATACATATTATCACTAGACGTAAGTTCCTAAATATACAGACAAGACTTAGTTTACATGGTTCAACACGATTTTTCAGCACATGATAGACTTTATATAGAGGCCAGTATATTTGTTGGAGATAGACCCAAAGAAGATCCTGGGAAGAAAAAACGACACACGTGAAGCTATTAGAAAGTTAACATACTCATGTTCGTCGAAGCGAAACTTAGACTTACACGGACCGAATTTGTGTGTGATGTCCAATAGTTAAGCGCTTTCGATCACTCCGCCACCTTTACAGTCTACACCAGTTAGAATGCAGACCTGAATTATGTCTATAGTCAGTCACCGTCTACACTCCAAAAATATCTCCGTACAAATCTAGCGACATAATGCTATTGGCTGGTTGTATGGATGTAAGAGGGTTTTAGGCCTTGTGGATCATTTAGTGCAATATATCTAGGTTGCAAAAATGTATGCTTGAACACTCGTCACCTTTTGTGACCTAGCATGTGACAGGATCACATGACAAAATAATGTCACTGTCTTTAGCAGAACCTAAATGACTCACTAGTTAAGAAAATCGAAGGATTCAAAAGCTACATGCAGTTGTTAGCTTGTCATAGTTGATCTCATCAAATTTCGTTGGATTGGAATTATGTCAATATTCTACCAAGACGAATATTCCAAACCTTTAGACTTTTGATAGTTACTGAAGATGTGTAAAATACAGTCTCTTGAAAAGAGTGGATTTTTGTAAAACCTAACAATTCAAATTCAAACCTGTTTTTGACTTTCAGATTTTAGGAATGTTGACAAAATAAAGATTGAGTAATTTTTAAATTTAAGATTTTAATAGTTTTATTAAAAACCTCAATTTCATAAATCTTAGAAGTGAAAATATCTGAATTATTATAATCTAAAAAGTTTTACAAATCTGCAAGTTGGTCCTTTATATCTATTATTATTATTATCTACTAGTGTTACTAGAAAGATACCAACATTGAAATAAGCAAAATATATTATATCTTTTTCGTTTAGACCGAACGAGTCAAAAATTTTCAGATTCTTTGTTCCCCTGGTTAATTCTGAAGTATTTAAAACGTAAACCTATCTTTAATGTTAACTTTTATATATAACGTCACTCATAAAATTCAGCTTGGCGATTTTCCTATGCTTTCTTAAAGATTTTGATTTTGAATAATTAAGTGTTATTCTTATCATGATACTCTTTCTGTTGTAATATTTCAATGTCAGCTGAATTAATCTTCGAAAGCAATGTGTATAGTGCTGATATAATACTGTTCTTAAAAATGCAAATTTTAAAGTATGCGAATACCTTATCGAAGCATAATATTGTCCTAATTTACATATTGGAGCAATTTGCTAATTGAAAGTATAAATGGGGAAATTCGGTTTTGGAGGCATGAATTATCCATCATAACTGATTTTTGTTACTTCATCAAACAAACAGAAATGCAAAATAATTACAGGAATAAAAACAGGACCAGTTTTTAAGTTGCTTGTAGAGAACAAAAATTAAAAGTGAATTGTTTTTCTTGGAGGAGTTCATTATTACGATGAAAACATTTTAGGAAGATATGGCATTTTCATCACAACCCTTATCATCAAATGAATTGCAATAACTGTCTTCATTTTCAACACCGTTATCCGATTCAGAATCACTGGCACAAGTGCCATATTCGATACCTTCAGATGCTGTATATTTGGCAGCCTGGGCAACATTGTCCAACGATTGTCCATTGTCCAACGATGATTCTTTACATATCCGTTTCTTTGGCTTTCTTTTTATTATCCTACGAACATTGTAGAAGAACCGTACAAGAGCTGAATCTTTCTTTTTCTTTTCTCCAACAATATTTGCTCCTGACTTTCCATGCACTTTAGACGATTTATTATCATCTTCTTCTACTTTATTTCTTGGGTTTTCTGTTGTAACAATGTCCTGTAAAGCGACGGAAAACAATTTGCTGTTAATGTCCGCAACTAACCCCTCATCGCTTTCGTGAGTATCCGAGGATGACGTCGAAGTTTTAAGTGGTATACTAGAGCTGGGTAACGGCGGACTGGCTTCTGTGGCAAAGGAACTTTCAGAAGATTGTGAGCTGATTCGTACACCCAGTTTGCTTGTAATTGCACGCCACAACTGCGGATTGTTTTTCATGAACATGCGAATCCCTGATACGCCTAACAACACTCTGGGTGTGTGTATATCCTTGCTCCCTATGACTGGAATGAGGTTTCCTTGTTTGGCAGCTGAAGTAACAACAAGAATAGTTAATTAGTTCTCCGTTCACGATAACTTTGTCCATATGAATCAGCATATAAATAAGCCTGAATGGTACCTTTCTCTTTTCTTGATACGAAGAAGCATAGATATGTACATACTAATACCAGTCCCCGTGGATTCAGAGATGGATAAATCAAACAATCCCAGTTTCAGTCGAATTCTCGTATATGTTGATATGAGACTGAAATACAGATTATTTTCTATATCCATCATAATCTACCAAGCAGGTGACATGTGCAAAAAAGTTCGCTCTTGTCCATTTCAACTAGTAGAAACTGGCAAGAAACCACAACATAAATGTGTTTCTTATCTATCTTTTCATTCAAACAGTCAGTGGACTATGTTTTTGTCTCGCCATGTTAACAATTTACGCACATTACATGCAGTCACAATGCACAAAATTGCATATAATCCAGTTGATTATATTTCATGAGAATGACGGAGATCATGACACTATCAAACCGAAACCACCACTCATTCAGCTACAGTAGGATGCATTTTACCGGACGTTACTTTATCCTGCCACAGCCACCAACGAAATGTCAGGATCCAAAATTGAAATTTCTCTTGCAAACGTTGCACATGAAATTTTCTTATTTTTTTTTCTATAAAACCCCCAGAATGAACGCATAATCATCTTGGAGTAATTCGCTGTATAATGTGTTCCCAGAACTGCCTTGAATTTTGTCGATAAAGCTGTACCATGCTAATGCCAACCAACACGCGCGGCACGAACACATCTCTCCCTTTCTGCACGGGAATAACGTATCCAAGTCTGGATGCTGTAGCCAATAAAATGGTAGCGGTGTGCCAGTGATTATATTGCTTAGGCATTTCATCAATAAAAATTATATTTAAAAGCCCAGATATGGCGAGGGCGATATATATATATATATATATATATATATATATATATATATATATATATATATATATATATATATATATATATATATATATATATATATATATATATAGTTTTGACGTAGCATATAAGCAAAAAATTAGTAACCCCTTTCAACAGATGCCTATATATTATGTACATGATTGCATGTTAGCAGCTTGTGAAACTATTTTGCAGGCTGCAAAGCGAATATTTTAAGATAACTCTCTTAAATAATCATGAAATTTACATAGACATTTCAAAGAGGATAGAGTGAATTCTGCATGTTGTAGGTATTCTGAACAATCATTTTTAATATATTGTCTCAGTAATGAAAATCAGGAGACTCAAGCTAAGCTTAAATATGAAATAAAAATGAGACATTGCAAAGGAAAATATTACGCTCAACTTGGATTATAGGACAAAACGATTAAAACATAGATGAAGTTATCATTCAGCAATAACTAGATAGATCATATATGCTTCTACAAAGGTCATAATAATGGATGTGAAGTGTCGTGAAAGCACTGCTTTGAAATGGTCACATTTGTACGAAATCCTGTTAAACTGACTATTTGCAAAAAGCCCGGACGCAATTATTAATGCTGCCTAAATTGACCCTTTCAATGGGTAGTCATATTTAATCAGATTTTGTGACCTGGTTCGATGCACCAGGAATAGTTCACAAAATCTTAGCACCGAGATTAATTCGTACATAACTCAAGTTTATTCACAAAGGGTCTCATAGATGTATGTTTCCAATCTTTATATTTATATAAAAAAACAAACATATTAGTGTCGTGATTTATTTGTGCATAACCCGAGTTTATGTCAAGAGGGTGAAATATGAACGTAATTCCTGCTTTCCTTAAAACAGAAGATGACTCGACAAATTCAAAACGAGTTAGCCATGACTACAAGAGAGGCCAATCATTATGTGGCAGTAAAATGAAGTTCGATTCTGGTTATGATCATAATTTGTAGCAGACGACAATTCCTGCATAAATTATTGCCATCTTGATAAGTCACGTGGGGTATTTTTCTGCTAGTTCTACTGTATTACATTAATAAAGTTATTTTTTTCAAAGCGTTTTCATTTACATAAATTGGATACTATTAAAAGAATAATAAAGTACCAGTCCAACCATAATGCTTTGGCAGGTGCCCAAATTATACAAGAATTTTTCATTGCATACAGTCCATTTTTACAACTGATTCTAACCCAATGCCATATTTACGGCCCTCCATCTTCCATGGACTATGTGGTAAGTGGATATCAGTTTTTCTAATTTATCGAAGACTGTTTTTGTCAAAATCATACATGGTTGTACTTACTTGATTCCTTTTATTGAAGGATAGAAAATAATTTTAGTTTCAAGAATCATGCCACTCTTATTCTGAATATTGTGCAATTCGTCATCTAGACTGGTTTATACAGGAAAGAAGATTCCTTGTACTGAACGATGTGCAAGCAGTTATCTGGACTGGTTTATACAGGAAAGACGATTCCGTATACTGAATGATGTGCAAGGAGTCATCTGGACTGGTTTTTACAGGAAAGAAGATTCCGTATACTGAATGATGTGCAAGGCGTCATCTGGACTGGTTTATACAAGAAAGATTCCGTATACAGAATGATGTGCAAGGAGTCAACAGGCTTGTACTGGACTGAATCAAGTGGTGTTAAACAATACATCAACAAGTTAATGGCTTGTACTGGACTGAGGCAAATGGTGTCAATATATCAACACGCTTGTACTGGACTAAGGCGAATGGTGTAGACAGCCGTGTTCTAAAACAATATTGCTGACCCGACCGTGTATAAACAAGACTTGAAATTGAGTTGTTTGTTGGTCAGACCAGCAAGCTTTAGAATAAGTAATCTCAGCAATCCATGAAAAATTGGAACCTCAGGGAGTATAAATAATTTACGGGTAAAATAAGCAATAATTCACAATTTACCCTTAAAGTTTCAGTGTTTTGATAGGTTAGACATTCTTTTTATCCCGTGTCCATACTGCTTCAAATGGTTATATGCACGCAGTCAATCTCAGTTTTGGGCAGCGTCAGTTTTAGTGCTGTGCCGGTTCGATGTAAAATATTATTTCTGAGTAAATTCTGTCACATGATCATAGAAAAATACAGGTTTGTCAGGTTTGTTTTCAAAATCAAATTCATTTTAAAATAATCAGCTTTAATTATAATCTGTTTTAAACAAACTTCAGAATCTTCGCCTCCACCCCCAAGGGCCCCCGGATATTTTCACACCTCGCTAAAGCCGCTACTAGTTGTCGGGATTGCTGTAAAGTAAGGATAATAGAAGAAAAAAATTATGAGCTAATCTGTATTGATCGCTGATTCGAAAATCAAGTGCCAAGATTACTGAATATAACGGACAACGGAGACAAAGGTACAAACCCCACTATATACTTTGGATCATATACTCAACTTAAACTACTTTAACCGTTTCCGGTTGATAAAAGTATTCTTTCCTCTAGATAAAAGTACCCTTTCCTCTAGAACGTTATCCATATTTTCGAGTTAAAACTACCAATTTTCCGATTTCGAAATTTCTGACATATTAGCCGTTTAACAGTTGATCGCAACGCAAACAGGATGTATAGCAAATGATGTGGGAGATACGAAAGGAAATAAATGAATTTATTAAAAATGTGCACCAGTTTTCACATATTTATTATCATTATACTCAATTTAAAAGGGGAAAATATTCGTAACAACATTAACAGACCAATTTTTGTTTTATTAGAAATAAATCAATATGTCCTTCTTTAATTCTAAAAGTATATAACCAAAATAAATAGTGACGTAACTATGTATCGTACATGAAAAAGCTAAAAAGGCACTAAAAGAAAAATGGAGGCGATCTTCTCATTAGAGCAGTTTCATTTCAAATACAAGGTAGACCTAAATAAAGATTTGTTCAAACGGAACAAGTTCCAGAGATAATTAACTTTTATTTCACCAACTAGAGTAAGCATGTGTCCAAACGTCTCCCCAGAAGGAGCATATCGTTCTCTAGAAATGATACTACCACTACAAACTTTCTTCACAAATCATACAGAAACGCATTTTCTGGCATTTGCCTTATCGCGCTCAAAATCCAAAACGAGTAACCCCACTCATCCATAACGCACACACACACAGCCACCCACCCACCCATACATATTTCTACAGGAATTAAACCTTTCAATTTACTACGTTTCAACTAGTTTATTTCAGCTTGTTGCGGAGGCTGGACATTATTTTATACTGACATAAAAACATATGATCAATAAGGCTAGTTAGATACTAGTTTTGCACTGTTCGTTGTCAGATTATTCCATTTATCTTAAATCCCTGATATACCTGATATTTTGCTGGATCAAGTGCAGATTAAAAGACTTATTCACTAAATTACATGTATGATATATACATACGTGTATTTCCTTGTGTGTGTGTGTGTGTTTGAGAGAGAGAGAGAGAGAGAGAGAGAGAGAGAGAGAGAGAGAGAGAGAGAGAGAGAGAGAGAGAGAGAGAGATTACATGGATCAAGAGCCCTCGCGTACTGCAACGCAAAATCACACGTGGCATCAGTGAATTCCTTCTTTGGTAGAATTATTACAACCTTTTTGTTGCATCTGAAACATTAAAGAGGTATCGAGATAGATTCAAGAGATAACGCAACTTTCTAAAACTATTGTTGCGGAAGCTATTCAGCTGTTATTGCTCATCAAATCAACCCTGGTGTTTAACAATACATCTACAAGTTAAAAGCTTGTACTGGACTGAATCAAATGGTGTTAGACAATATATCAATACGGTAAAGGCTTGTACTGGACTGAGGCGAATGGTGTTAAACAATACATCAATACGTTAAATGCTGGCAATGGACTGAGGCGAATTGTGTTAAACAATACATCAACAGGCTTGTACTGGACTGAATCAAGTGGTGTTAAACAATACATCAACAAGTTAATGGCTTGTACTGGACTGAGGCAAATGGTGTCAATATATCAACACGCTTGTACTGGACAAAGCGAATGGTGTAGACAGCCGTGTTCTAAAACAATATTGCTGACCCGACCGTGTATAAACAAGACTTGAAATTGAGTTGTTTGTTGGTCAGACCAGCAAGCTTTAGAATAAGTAATCTCAGCAATCCATGAAAAATTGGAACCTCAGGGAGTATAAATAATTTACGGGTAAAATAAGCAATAATTCACAATTTACCCTTAAAGTTTCAGTGTTTTGATAGGTTAGACATTCTTTTTATCCCGTGTCCATACTGCTTCAAATGGTTATATGCACGCAGTCAATCTCAGTTTTGGGCAGCGTCAGTTTTAGTGCTGTGCCGGTTCGATGTAAAATATTATTTCTGAGTAAATTCTGTCACATGATCATAGAAAAATACAGGTTTGTCAGGTTTGTTTTCAAAATCAAATTCATTTTAAAATAATCAGCTTTAATTATAATCTGTTTTAAACAAACTTCAGAATCTTCGCCTCCACCCCCAAGGGCCCCCGGATATTTTCACACCTCGCTAAAGCCGCTACTAGTTGTCGGGATTGCTGTAAAGTAAGGATAATAGAAGAAAAAAATTATGAGCTAATCTGTATTGATCGCTGATTCGAAAATCAAGTGCCAAGATTACTGAATATAACGGACAACGGAGACAAAGGTACAAACCCCACTATATACTTTGGATCATATACTCAACTTAAACTACTTTAACCGTTTCCGGTTGATAAAAGTATTCTTTCCTCTAGATAAAAGTACCCTTTCCTCTAGAACGTTATCCATATTTTCGAGTTAAAACTACCAATTTTCCGATTTCGAAATTTCTGACATATTAGCCGTTTAACAGTTGATCGCAACGCAAACAGGATGTATAGCAAATGATGTGGGAGATACGAAAGGAAATAAATGAATTTATTAAAAATGTGCACCAGTTTTCACATATTTATTATCATTATACTCAATTTAAAAGGGGAAAATATTCGTAACAACATTAACAGACCAATTTTTGTTTTATTAGAAATAAATCAATATGTCCTTCTTTAATTCTAAAAGTATATAACCAAAATAAATAGTGACGTAACTATGTATCGTACATGAAAAAGCTAAAAAGGCACTAAAAGAAAAATGGAGGCGATCTTCTCATTAGAGCAGTTTCATTTCAAATACAAGGTAGACCTAAATAAAGATTTGTTCAAACGGAACAAGTTCCAGAGATAATTAACTTTTATTTCACCAACTAGAGTAAGCATGTGTCCAAACGTCTCCCCAGAAGGAGCATATCGTTCTCTAGAAATGATACTACCACTACAAACTTTCTTCACAAATCATACAGAAACGCATTTTCTGGCATTTGCCTTATCGCGCTCAAAATCCAAAACGAGTAACCCCACTCATCCATAACGCACACACACACAGCCACCCACCCACCCATACATATTTCTACAGGAATTAAACCTTTCAATTTACTACGTTTCAACTAGTTTATTTCAGCTTGTTGCGGAGGCTGGACATTATTTTATACTGACATAAAAACATATGATCAATAAGGCTAGTTAGATACTAGTTTTGCACTGTTCGTTGTCAGATTATTCCATTTATCTTAAATCCCTGATATACCTGATATTTTGCTGGATCAAGTGCAGATTAAAAGACTTATTCACTAAATTACATGTATGATATATACATACGTGTATTTCCTTGTGTGTGTGTGTGTGTTTGAGAGAGAGAGAGAGAGAGAGAGAGAGAGAGAGAGAGAGAGAGAGAGAGAGAGAGAGAGAGAGAGAGAGAGAGAGAGAGAGAGGAGAGATTTTGATTTTTTGACGTAGGTTTTGAATATTTTACAGTCATATCTCTGCGATGTCTGCAGTCTGACAGCTTATGGCGAAGTCTAGCACTGGGTCATCATGTCACAGACATTTAGCATCATTCCCTACCTAGTCACATTATTCTGACACCAGGCCGACCAGTCCTAACACTAATTTCTTAATGCTGAGAGCCAAACGAGGTTGCTGCTAGTACCGCCTTTTTATAAATCTTTGGAATGACTCGGTCGATGTTCGAAGCCATGACCTCCCGCATCTGAGGCTGATGCTCTAGCCACTTAGGCCAACGGAGAGGTCATTATTTTTTTTTATTAATACATTTCTTTTCCATGTAAGATCATGGTCTCAAAGCAAATAAATCTTAAAATGTCACTCAAATAAACTGACCAAAATTGAATGGTCTATGCAGAAAGAGGCGCTGTTTGACTAAATGATCTTTGGAGTAGTTTGAAAACTACCAACAACTGATTTATCGATACATCTAACTACGTCAAATTTAGAACTGTTTCTTAAAGTAAACGAACATGATAAGTAACTCACCTTTCGTCTATAACTTGTGCCACACAGTCGTAAATGTATTTGCCTGGCATAACATGGAGATGAGGAACAAAAAATTTTAAATCCGCATGGATTTTTCTTAGCTCGCTTTCAAACCTTTCCGCTGTTTCAATATCGTCTTCTTCGTAACATAAGCAAGCGTTGTAGCGAGCAGGTTGCCCTTGGTCCGCTATCAAAATAAATAAAAATAATAAAAATAACTAGAAAGATTGAAAGAAAGATGCACTTTAATCTTTCATTTACAAAATAAAATTAATTACCTTTCAAAATGCAAATTGTAACTAAAACTTTTGTAACATTTTACCTGTTAAATGCAAGAGTGCATATAACAGGCGTGTGTCATTACGATAGATTATTAAGCATAAATTGATCATTGATAATTAGTCCTTTGTTCGAAAACGGTTTTAATGTTAGGAGTTTCGTTTAAGAAACGATTCAGAGAGATACTGTATATATATATATATATATATATATATATATATATATATATATATATATATATATATATATATATATATATATAGTTAACTCCAAACAATCCTATCATTTAGGTTAGAGAAGCTAAATTTGTACTCTACCGAGTTTCGAACACAGGACCGCGAGTAAATGGCACCCGTCGCGTTGCCAGCACGCACCAGCCCATATACCGTCACGACTAAGCACGCATCACCAAAAAATGATGGTACTGAATCGGTGTTATATAAGCTCGTGCGTAGCAGACACACTCGCATGACGACCTAGTAAATAAATCTTATATATATATATATATATATATATATATATATATATATATATATATATATATATATATATATATATATATAAAGAATACAAATCATATGGCGAATAACAACCCCTTCAAGCGTACTGGATCCACCAAAAGATCACGTGTGTCAGGGATTAATTAAAATAGATGCAATAAACTGACGACGAACAGTACGAAACTAGTAACTAACTAGCCTTAGCGCTTTCGACTCTTAATGAGTCTTTTTCAAAGGCAAATACAAAACATATAAACGATAAACAAATAAACACAAAAACGTTGTGTTTGTAAACCTCTCCATGGCTGTCTTCACATGTGCTAAAACTATAAATACAACCAGCTTGTATAGACTATATGCGGAAACTGAAAATGTTGTATAATTCCCTAAAAGTCTACAAGCCAAAGCGACACCTATTTTTACTTTTTGTACATATGTAATGCATATGTATAATCTGACAAGGAGGGAGCTATTGACGATTTTCTCGTGCAGTTCGAGAAACTCGCACATGCTCATCATGTCCCTGATCAGCACTGGGCCATGTAATGTCTCAGCCTTTTTGCAAGGTGCAGCTCGGGAAGTCTACCACGGCTTAGCTGCAGAAGAGGCCGATGACTACAATGCCCTCAAGAAAGCCCTTCTCTGCTATTACCGGCTGACCGCAGAGACTTACCGGAAACTTTTTCGGGACTCGGCGAAAAAGGCAACAGAGACCCACTCTCATTTCCACAACCGTGTTCGAGGTTTATTTGAGAAGTGGATGAAAATGGCTGAAGTCGAACGCACGTACGACGGGCTACGCGAGGTAATACTCAAGGAACATGTCCTAGGTACTTACCGTCGCGAGTTGACAGTATTCTTAGCAGAAAGAGAACACCGGACGCTCGAAGAGATCGCTAGCATGGCGGAGCGATACGAGCAGACGCACTCGAAGAGTGGAGGTTCCGGGGGCGCGGATCGACCCCGACCCTCTGAGTCGCGTCGTGTGGGGGAGGTTGAGCCGGCTGTCCGTAACCGTCAGGGTGATGGGAAGGTCAGAGGGGCACCTACAGGTAGGGATGCCACCTATCGACCTGGACAGGCCTCACCCACGAAACCAGGACCTGCAAGTCGGCGAGGGCCGCTGACGTGTTTTAATTGCAAGCGCCTGGGGCATTTTGACAGGGACTGTCCCAAGGGCAGGCAGACTCAGGTAAATGTCGTAGATAGGGAGGAATGCGTGCCGGAAGCGAGTCGCAACCCAGCCAACCTTGCGGCTGCTACTGTCAATGGCGAAGGTGCCACCATCTTGTATGACACTGGGTTCAGCGTCTCCGCGCTTGCGACAAGAAATATGTCAAGCTTGAGGACTATACAGGGGAGGTAATAGAAATTCAGTACGCGAACTGCGCGCGTGATTTATTACCAGTAGCTGTCATTGACCTCGATTCACCATACGTGAAGGGGAAAATTGAAGCTGCTTGCTTGGAGGGACTATCACATGACGTCATATTGGGATGCCGTTATGTGTTACCCCAGCCGAACCCCGAAACCTGCACACCTATGCCAGTGAATGCTGTTGAGACCAGGGCCATGAGTCCACAGCCGAAACAGAAGCCGATCCAAGTTACATCGACATTGGTTAGTAATGTTCTTCCAGCTGAGTTGAGGAAGCTGCAACAGGAAGACGCAACTCTGGCGCAGTTGCGTAAACACGCCGAAGCAGGAACGGAAAGGGAAACTCCGAACGGTGCGGTGAAGTTCGTTTACAAGAAGGGAAATTTGTATCGCCACGCCAGGAAACACAACGAACACTTCAAGCAAGTCGTCGTGCCAAAGGAAAAGCGTTGTGAAGTACTGAAACTTGCACATGAGAGTCTCATGGGTGGACAAATGGGAATTGCTAAGACGCGTGACCGTCTTGTAAAGTAGTTTTACTGGCCATGGGTCCAGGGGGACGTAAAACGGTTCTGTCTCTCCTGAGACAAATGCCAGAGAATGGCACCGAAAACGGATCAGCGACCCATTCCCTTGGGGAGTACGCCCCTTATAGATGAACCCTTTAGACGTGTCGCCATGGATTTAATCGGACCGATAAAACCCGCGTCTGCGCACGGAAATCGGTATATTTTAACGGTCGTCGATTACGCTACACGCTATCCGGAGGCTGTAGCATTGCGTCATATTGACTCGGAAACTGTCGCGGAAGCTCTGTTTGTGATCTGGTCAAGAGTCGGAGTGCCCGACGAGATCTTGACCGATCAAGGGACACAATTCATGAGTCGTGTGATGGCGGAGGTGAATCGTCTCATGTCAATAAAGCACCTCACGACTACACCGTATCACCCCCAATGTAACGGATTGGTTGAGCGGTTTAATGGTACTTTAATGCACACGTTCAAGAAATTGTGCGAAGGCCGCCCCAAGGATTAGGATCGGTATATTCCTGCCATGCTTTTCGCATACCGGGAAGTACCACAAGCGAGTTTGGGGTTCTCTCCCTTTAGACTCTTGTACGGGAGGAGCGTACGCGGCCCAATCGCCGTACTGAGACAGCTGTGGACAGACGACCACGCTGTAGAGGAAGTACGCACTACCTACCAGTACATCGCGGTTTTGCGCAACAAACTGGAAGAGGTTTGTTCTCTCGCGCAAGAGAATCTCCAACGAGCTAAGGCGCAGCAGGCGAGAAATTACAATAAGCGCGCAAAACCACGTCAGTTTGAGGTAGGGGATAAGGTGTTGTTGTTGTTGCCCCAGGAACACAACAAGTTGCAAGTTTCCTGGAAGGGTCCATACGTCGTCACCGAGAAGGTCGTAGGTCAAACCTACCGGATACAGCTACCAACTAAAGAGAAATTGTACCATGCCAATTTGCTCAAGAGGTACCGGTAAAGGGAGACCGTAAGCGATTTTGTTGTCGCCACGATAGTCACCGAGGATACGGAAGGCGATACGGACGGTGCCAACACTGTTCCGAGCTGTCCATTGACGAGGGCCAAGACTCCGTCGGACGTGGAGTGTGACCCAATGTTAACGGAAGGGCAGCAGCACGAGATAGAAATCTTGCAATCTGGGTATTCTGACGTATTAACAGAAAAACCCGGGAGGACGGCGCTTGCCTATTTCGGGTTAAAGATGGTAGACGACCGACCAGTACAGCGGAAACCCTACACCTTGCCCCACGCGAAACGACAAGTTGTGAGAGAGGAAATTGAGCAGATGATTGCTCTGGGAGTAATCGAACCTGCCGACTCTCCGTACAGCTCACCAGTAGTCCTAGTGCAGAAGAACGACGGTACCAATCGGTTCTGCGTTGACTACCGGAAGCTCAATCAGGTGACGGAATTTCAAATCGAAATGTTACCTGACCCGGAACATATCTTCGCTTCGGTCTCGAAAGCGAAATATTTTTCCAAACTGGATTTGTCCAGGGGGTATTGGCAAATTCCGATAAGGAAAGAAGACCGACCGAAGCTCGCTTTTGCTACTCCCGACGGGACATACCAATGGCTGGTTATGCCGTTTGGGGTACAAAACGCGCCCAGCATCTTTACCAGGATGATGCGGAAATTGTTGGAGCCCTTGCGCGATAGGGGTGTCCACAACTTCATGGATGACCTCTTGCTAGCTACAGAGACATGGGGTGAACACCTCACTCTGTTAGATGACGTTTAGGAGCGGCTACGTCAGGAGGGCTTGACAGCCCGTCCTTCCAAATGTCACCTTGGTTTCAGGACATTGGACTATTTAGGACATACCCTGAGCCAAGGCACGCTGTCTCCAGAGAAGTCGAAGGTGGAGCAGCTACGAAACGCCGCACGCCCCACCACGAAAAAGGAAGTGAGGTCATTCTTGGGACTGGCCAGATATTACTAGAGGTACGGCGCTAATTTCAACGCGATTGCGGGCCCGTTGTCCGACCTAACCAAGAAACGGACCCCGAGTAAGCTCATTGGGACAGATGCGTGTGAGTACGCTTTCCAAACACTGAAGGATAGACTTACATCTGATGCCGTTGTTCGTCTAACAGATTTGGATAAAGAATTTGTTCTTCGTACCGATGCATGTGACACGTGACTGGGAGCAGTACTCCTGCAGGAACATGACAAGACGCTTTTCCCTGTCGCATACGGCAGTCGGAAGTTGTC
The DNA here is from genome assembly GCA_016746295.1 of Potamilus streckersoni. Classification (NCBI taxonomy): domain Eukaryota; kingdom Metazoa; phylum Mollusca; class Bivalvia; order Unionida; family Unionidae; genus Potamilus; species Potamilus streckersoni. Next base: position 1,980,053 of record JAEAOA010001198.1, read on the forward strand.
TGCTGCCGAGAAGAACTACTCCGTATCGGAGAGGGAATGTTTCGCAATCGTGTTCGGGATATCACGGTTCGAGCGATACCTATATGGACACAAGTTCATATTGGAGACCGACCACCAACCACTCGCCTATCTTGCGCAGGCAAAGTTGTCCAATGGTCGAGTGATGCGATGGTCGCTGTTCTTACAGCAGTACCAGCTGCAGATCAGATACGTGAAAGGATCTGAAAACGTAGGCGCAGATTTCATGAGTAGAAGCGCCGACATGATATAGATCATTTGGTATATTTCGTGTTCAGACTCAGTTTAACATTTAGTTGATTTTGCTGATTTTGTACTTTATATTGTTGTAACATTTTTCTACTTTAGTATTTTGAGTGAATAAAATCCTGATTTTATTCTCAAGCGTGGAGGGCATCTGACGTTTTACCCCAACCCCTTGTGTTGTATATGTACGTATAACCGGTTGTTCTGACTTAGTGTATACATGTGTAAAATTGTACTCTGGCTGAACAGCTTTGAGGTTGGAGAAGTTCCAACGTTAGCTAGTCCCCTTACGTAACATGGTCTTTGTTCAGCTCGGGCGAGATATTCGACCAGTTCATGGGTACATTGCGGATATTTACTTAACCACTTCAAACGAAAGAAGACCCGCCAAACATGTAGACTGTAACATTTGATGGACCCACAGACAGACATTCGGATGATTGACAGTTTGAACGACTGACCGAGTCAAGAGCCATCCAATCGAAATGCGAGGTGGGTGGGCCTTTATTTGACCCTGGGATAAAAACCATTGTTTCGTAGGAATTAGGTAGTTCGCTACAATAAACGATTTTGTTCAGAGGTAGAACTCCGTTGCCAACCGTAAATTGGCCAGATTCAGGGAATCTTTGGAAAACAGCTTCAATAAGGAAGCTTCGAGGGACGTTCGAGGGAAGTTCGAGGGTCGTTAGAGTGATAGTCGAGCAACCTTGAGTGACGTCGAGACATTGAGTGACAGACGAAAGAAGAGAGGGATACAGGGGAAAGGGAAACGGAATTAGAGAGAGAGACCGTCGAGAGGGATACAGGAAAAAGGGAAACGGAAGTTGAGAGACAGTCGAGAGGAATACAGAAAGGGGAACGGAAGGAGAGAAAGACAAGAGGAAGAAGACAGAATAGATGAGTAACACACAAGGAGAAGGGAAAATCTACTCACACTGGAGTCAAATGATGATTTAGGCAGTCATTGATTAAAGAGTGACCGTGATTAATTTAAGATCTTTTAAAGTTATCATTTCATTAAATTGCTATTATTTGAATTTTATCTTCGTATTTCCTTATAATTTATCTGTCGGCATTGCTGACTGGGGGCTCGTTGCCATATATATATATATATATATATATATATATATATATATATATATATATATATATATATATATATATATATATATATATATATATATATATATATATATATTGTCCAGAAGTAGCATTCTGAAAGTGGACCAGGGGAACTTCCTCATAATTCTTTAAAGTCTATAGGAAGAACCCCACCCTAGACCGAACCCCACATATATATTGACAGCGAGGTAAAGAGAAAATATTTATCTTTTCAGTCTAAAAATACTCCCTCTTTACAGAGACTCCATGTTCTAAAGATTATAAAATTTCATTTCAGTGTCTGGCATTGCAGCTGTTGAAAAGTGTAGGAGATAACCATTTGTTTCCAGAGATCACCTCCAGTTCAAACAGGTAGTCTTGTATGTAAGACATGTCACGATGAACCTATGAATGCGTATTCATATATATATATATATATATATATATATATATATATATATATATATATATATATATATATATATATATATATATATATATATATATATTATGGACGTGAGGTGTCCGTCCGTCTTAATGCTTAAGACCTGTTGCACAGAGATAGAAATAAAATGAAGTAGTAAGAAACATTTTCAGACCTCTGTCGTATTTACATTTTATCCTTTTATTTATTTGGTATAATTCTGTAAGTTTACTGATCTCTGCCACAAGAGATTCCTTTTGTATTCTACCCAAACATTGTATCATTTGTAGGGAAATTTATATTGCAGAAAGACACAATCAACAAATCGGGAAGGTCAAATCAGAATCCTAGATTTTCGATCACATTGACATTTTAACATAAATTATCGGGTCCCCGATTGGCCGAGTGGTCTAAAGAGCTGACCGTTACGGATCACTCCCATCTCAACTCTGCGTAAGTTCGAGTTTAAGATTCGGCTAACTTGGGTAAGTGAGAAAGCTTGCCAGTAGCTTCTCGTGGGTTGGTGGTTCTTCCCAGGGTTTTCCAGGGTTCTTCCTCCACCATTAATAACGTCTGCCATGTATAGCCTATCTTTTTGCTGAAAAATGGCGTTAAAACCTACAACAACAAGAACATATGTTATCAAGCGCTTTTTAAATTTCATGCTGAAAGTAAAGGGACTTATGAAAAGGCGAGTGATGTTTAGGTGACACATCAGCATCGATAATAAACCTCGTATTGAAAGTATCGTATTGAAAGTATCCTTTGTCCCTATCTGTATAAAGATTGCTATTGGAAGTATTATATTGTTTATTGTTCTCTCTCTCTCTCTCTCTCTCTCTCTCTCTCTCTCTCTCTCTCTCTCTCTCTCTCTCTCTCTCTCTCTCTCTCTCTCTCTCTCACACACACACACACACACACACTCACACACACACACACACACACACACACACACACACACACAATCATGGATCTTAAGAACCAAAGAGATACAAAGACTGTTCTTCGAGAATTGCAAACATAGTCACTGACTTCAACATTAGTGACATCATAGAATACTTAAAAGCAATTGTTTACAACATTAACTTTTAAACAATACGTTTTTTAATATGTGAAAACGTCAACTTTGTTTAACACTTACTACTGAAATTTATTTCAAATAACCTTTTCTTTTAACATAACTTAATATAAGCTCTTATATTTTATTGGTAAAATGTCATAGTAAATTAATTAAGTTTTAAGATCATGGGGGTGGTGAATGACTGGGGGAAAGTTTTATTAGATGGAGGGGGAAGTCCAGGAGGAATGAAATGTCCGGGGGATATGTCGGGGGGATGGAGTAGGAGGAATATCCAGGGGAGATGTCCTAGACTCATTGTCCCGTATCAATATAAAGATTATTATTGAAAGTGTTATTTTGTTCTCCATCTGTATATATACTACAACTGAAAGTATCCTATAGTCCCATTTTTATATCAAGACTCTAACTAAAACCATCCTGTGCTCCCCATTCTGTATAAACACTATTGAAAACATCCTTTGGTTTCCATCAACATAAATACCCCGTCTGAACGCATCCCAATGTTTCAATTTATATCGAGAATCCTGTTCAAAGCATATTATGGTCCCCTATTTTTCTAAAGACTCCAGCTGAAAGTATCCATTGGCTCTATCGTATGTTTGTACCATATGGAAAAGCTAAATTTATATACTGCATATGCTAGTACTCAAGCTACATAAATTGTACGCTAGCACCCTATGCCCAAACAACCTAAATTGAAATAGTGTACGCTAGCACCCTATGCCCAAGCAACCTAAATTGAAATATACAGTGTACGCTAGCACCCTATGCGCAAGCAACCTAAATTGAAATATACAGCGTACGCTAGCACCCTATGCCCAGACAACCTAAATTGAAATATAGTGTACGCTAGCACCCTATGCCCAAGCAACCTAAATTGAAATATACAGTGTATGCTAGTACCCTATGCCCAAGTAACCTAAATTGAAATATACAGTGTAGGCTAGCACCCTATGCCAAGCAACCTAAATTGAAATATACAGTGCACGCTAGCACCCTATGCCCAAACAACCTAAATTGAAATATAGTGTACGCTAGCACCCTATGCCCAAGCAACCTAAATTGAAATATACAGTGTATGCTAGTACCCTATGCCCAAGTAACTTAAATTGAAATATACAGTGTACGCTAGCACCCTATGCCCAAGCAACTTAATTAAAATATACAGTGTACGCTAGCATCCTATGCCCAAGCAACCTAAATTGAAATATACAGTGTATGCTAGTACCCTATGGGCAAGTAAACTCAATTTATTTACAGAACGTTATTACCCTATGGCCAAGCAATCTCAATTTAAATACTGCGTATGCTAGTACCCTATGGCCAAGTAACCTCAATTTATATGATGTGTAGGATAGTACCCTATGGCCAAGTAACCTCAATTTATATGATGTGTAGGATAGTACCCTATGGCCAAGTAACCTCAATTTATATGATGTGTGCGATAGTACCCTATGGCCAAGTAACCTCAATTTATATGATGTGTACGATAGTACCCTATGGCCAAGTAACCTCCATTTATATGATGTGTACGATAGTACCCTATGGCCCAGTAACCTCAATTTATATGATGTGTACGATAGTACCCTATGGCAAAGTAACCTCAATTTATATGATGTGTGTGATAGTACCCAATGGCCAAGTAACCTCAATTTATATGATGTGTACGATAGTACCCTATGGACAAGCAACCTCAATTTATATGATGTGTACGATAGTACCCTATGGAAAAGCAACCTCAATTTATATACTGTGTATACTAGTACCCTATGGCCAAGCAACCTCAATTGAAATATACTTTGTGCGCTAGTACTATTTGGCCAATCCAGCTCAGAATTTAAAATGAAATAAACATAGGTTATATATTATTTACATTTTGCATTAACATCTTTCTTAGATTGTAATGATTCATTTTTGTGTAAGTGGAGATGACATTGGAAAGATGTTTCTCACACCAAGCAGTTACCCAAATTATGTGAGCCGACGTCAAAATATGCAGTATTCCGAAGCTTTTTTTGACAGCTTGGGTTAGTTTCGAAGAAATGAACACTCTCTAACTTCCAAAGATAGGGAATTATCGGAATATTAGTCGGTAAATGCGCTTAGAAATTTGAGGTAGCAATAATTATTTTCATTCGGTGGTTGGGTCGTGTATTTGACTGCATTGCGTGAAGGACTGATCTTCGAATCATTAGTGTGAAATTTGAGTTTCGTGTTGTGTTGCCGTTAGATGATTAGACATAAATTGTATCGTTTGTGCGTTTAAGAACCTTTCAGATGACAACGACTTGTATTTGAAATCCTTGGAAACAGGAAAAAGATAGATATCAAGCCATGCTCTCGCAGGTGGAATCAGGACACAATAATTCCGGTTTAGTATCCACGAATGTAGTTCCTATCTATTTTAAATAATTTTTTTCCTGTCTCCGTTTGGTGGTGATACTAGAGTTAGATTTTGGCATTCTTGGTAAGGATTTAAAGGCAATTATTTATTCTTTAGAATGCGAACATATGGTGTGGTTGTCTCTGTATTTCTGCGACAGTGCACAGTTAGTAATAAGGCCATGGTGATGAATCGGAAGTGAAATTTGTGTTCCGTTGCATGGTGTTTTGTTTACATTTCAGCCTCTCAAAACAAAATGCAGGTCAACCCTTGACAAGAGCTTCACCGCAAAGTCATCTATGAAGGTATTTTAGATTAACATACGATTTGTATTGATTGTCGCACAATGTAAAGTTCAGTACTGAGAAACAAATGTAGAGACTATATAGTTGTTGTTGTTGTTGTTGTTGTTGTTGTTGTTGTTGTAGGGTTTAACGCCATTTTCAGCACAAAATAGGCTATACATGGCGGCCAGTATTAATGGTGGAGGAAGAACCCTGGAAAACCCAAGAAAGAACCACCGACCCACGAGAAGATACTGGCAGGCTTTCTCACTTACCCACGTTAGCCGAGTCTGGATTCGAACTCGCGCAAACAGAGGTGGGATGGCAGTGATCCGTAACGGTCAGCACCATAGACCACTCGGCCACTCGGGGCCCCAAAATATATAGTAACATGAATTGTGTTCTATGGCCTGTCAGCACTGTATTTAGAGTAAAGTTTAAACTGATATAAAATCTTTATTATTAATGATAGACATATGAAATTTTAATATGTTATGTATATTGATTATGCCAATATAAAAATGAAATTAAAAATAAGAAAGTAATTTTAATGTTAAAAATGTATATGAAATTTTATATAAAAAAAATTAAAAAATAAAAAATTTCCACAAATTATGCACATATATAATATTTATTGGGAATGATATTAAATAAAATATCAGCATGTAGTATATAACCCTACACTATATACAAGCTCAAATGATGGATATTTTGTCAAATTTATTCAGAGAATATATCTTTGTTAGTCAAAATGAGACCTTCATTTAAAATACATGAAGACAAAATTCTATTTTGCTTTGTACCTTTTGGTCATTGAAACTATTTATTTGGGGTCCAAACAGTTTATGTATTTTTGATGGGGTAACTTCCAGAGTAACATATATCTGCTTGTATAGCTATCAGTAGCTGTTTATAAACATAGCTATATGGTATTTAGTGAGAGGACAGAGGTGAAGACTTTATACTAGAACCTGCTCACTTTACTTCATGAATGAGAACACTCTCATCAGAAGAGGACTTCTCACAAAAGGCAAAGTACCTGATAATAATTGACTCTGAAAAGCTCCTATATTCCTTACAATTTTAATAGGGATGGGATTGGCCAAACCATCCAAGAGTGATTTAGATTCCTTCGACATGAATGGTTCATAATTTTCTATAACAACATTAGACTGGGGTTTTTTGCGATCCAACAAACGACCATGACGTTAACCTCGTAGAAATTAGAGCGTTTGGGAAAGGTATATCTTAATTGTGATGCTTATATTTCAATTTGAGGTAATTAGAAATAACATGTCCTTTTTCTTGCAATATGTTCACGTAGGAATAGACCATGATTTTGAATCAAGTTTATCAGAAACTTGATTTTTAGATGTTGTGCCAGATTGAGTTTTAGAAGGAATCGTATTAGGCTGAAATACCTTTCTACCAGTAGATTGCTGAGCGAAATACTTGCTTACAACATGACCTTTATGAGTTAAGGAATACTTGTCAGCAACAAGAGCAGCATTTCCAAGGTTTCGACCTCATGTTTTTCAAGATGAGTCTTCGTGTCATTAGGAACACAGTTCTTGAACTCTTCAAGTAATACAAGTTGTTCGAGACTTTTATAATCATGTTCAACTTTCTCGGCTAAGCACCTTCTCATGAATAACTGCTCTTTCTGCTCTAGCAATTTCAACATATGTTTGTCTAGCATCTTCTTTTATAGTTCACACACACACACACACATATACATATATATATATATATATATATATATATATATATATATATATATATATATATATATATATATATATATTCTGATTGTAAGAACATTTGTTCTTTCGAATCCCGGCAAAGTTACAACATGGCAGACGATGACATTGGATAAATGCAGGATTGATATGTCAAAAGTTCCTAATTGCATTTTGTCAATCAAGAATTTTACAGCTTTAGTATTCGAAAGAATTTACACTGAATGTCTTCGTCTAAGAATATTGATGAAAAAGAGTACTTGCTTGTTTTCTAGAGAGATCACATGGTGGCCCACGTGATGGTGCTACGTGCTCCCTAATTTGAACAGCGCAGTAACAAATATGCCATTTAGCACGTAGTCTAAAATAACCCTATCTACAAATCAGATTCTCAAGCTGGAAATGAATAATAAAACAGTGTTTACAATATGGCTACAACGTCGACTGAACGTGACCTTGGTAATAACTAATCATTGTAACTTAGTGCTTACAAACTTCTCAAACTATCTGAGCTAAACATAATAATAAAGCAACACTTTTACGTTCTAATTCAGGTCAAAACAGAAGGCTAAATTGTCCGAAAAAAATATCAAATTCAGTGAATAAAGTTATCATTACAAATAAGTAATGAAATAAAAATAATTTTTTTTTTAAAGCAACGCAAAAGTAATTAAATTCATACACATAGCAATATGCTGTCCTGCCAAATACGGGAGATAGTTACACATAGCCTTATATCTATGTATTAAGTATTCATAAGTGTGTGGCGGCACGACGGCACTATAATTAATTGTGTGGTGCCAATGAAAGGAAAGTTGGAAAAATGTAACACTAAAGAATTACCAAAAATAATTTAGGAAGGTAGAATCTCCCAGAAAAACGTATGAAAAGATAAAAATATTAAATTATGCACAATGTACATAAAATAAAATAAGAATTTAAACAAACATACTATTATAAAAATATTTGATCAAAATATATAAAACACATTCCCTCCATGATTTTCTCTGTTTCTCTGAATATATATCATCATATAGTTCCTTAAGGGATTTCACATCATAGATGTTCGTCTTACAGAGTGAAAGTTGATATACCGAATAATAATATTTTCCATTGTCAACTGATCCTGGCAGGCATGCCCTCTGGTCAAGATTCAGACTTTAAAAGGTATGCATTATTAAGGGAGTTGTGTCCTACAACTGAATGTTAACTAAAATCAAACAATTCTTAATTGAGTAATTGATCAGATTAATTACAATGACCGAAACTCTACAAATCCATTGGGCAGAACATTAGTTTTTCCAATGAAAAAAGCTCAAATTTTGAGAGGAATACTCACTGTCATGAATTGTTAATTTCCAACCATCATCAGCCATGCCTGAAATAATAATAATAATAATAATAATAATAATAATAATAATAATAATAATAATAATAATAATAATAATAATAATAATAATAGTAATAATGCCAAAGAGGGTAACAATGATAATATTGATATAATGTTAACAACACCAGGAGATAAAATGAAAAAGTGATGATGATGATGATGATGATGATGATGATGATGATGATGATGATGATGATGCAAAGAAGAGGGCAAATAATATAGATCTAGTTTCAATATTTGAACATATATAATTATTTTTTAATATACAGTAAAACCTGCCTTTGTAGGTACAATCAAAAAGAAATTTTTCTTTTATGCATTTAAATTTATAATATGATATTGCCGCAACGAGGACTGTTGATCTGTACACCAATAAATTTATAAATGAGAATAGTCACTACAGTGTGTCAACGATGGATGGTTTACAACTCAGTACAATAAATAGAAAAGACAGAATGGACACATGGCTGCAAGTAAAGGTAATGCAGGGTTATATGTACATCCCTTGTATAGCTTTTTTTAAATTAGGCGAATATTATAGGTTAGAGTTGGCCACATAAAGTGAGAAATATACCTACCAGTAGGGGCGTCAGGAATAGGTCTTTCTGTAAATAAAAAATGGTGGTATATAATAATAATAATAATAATAATAATAATAATAATAATAATAATAATAATAATAATAATAATATTATTATTATTATTATTAACAATATTAATCATAATATTATATATATATATATATATATATATATATATATATATATATATATATATATATATATATATATATATATATATATATATATATAACCAATATTAATCATAAACAAATCAAATACATCTTTTCTTGCATGTTTATCCTAGTTAATCGAACAAATACGAAGTTGGCAAACAAGATTGTACATCATTATGTATAGGTGTCTTGAATAGTAAATTTGCTACATAAATCACGCACATATTCTATTCAGTCTGTCCGTCTGTCTGTCAGGCAAATGTATGCACCGTATGTATTACAGATGGGAAAATTAAATAATAATAGGTCAATTAGAGCACATTAAAAAGCAAATGTAACGCGTTAAGAAAAGAACTCAGCTTTGTCACATAATTTTGCGTTATCTCTATTGCTATTTCATCAGTTATGTGTAGAACGTATACGGCACAAGGGTTGTTATAGGGTTCCAATGGTTGTTATCGCCAGGGGCGGTTGTGGGAGATAAGCACCCACTTCCCCTAGAAATCCCCCAATGGCTTGCGTCTGTGAGATAGCCTCTGACAACCAAATCCAGCTCCAGGCCTTCACGGGTGGCTTAACTACTAAGTCCGGCGGAACCTGTTTAAACTAACTGGAGAAGGGATGGCAGGCGAGTTTCTGGTGCCTCAAAACCAGATGCTTCGGGCAGATGGGGCCCGTTAACCTTGGGTGGTAGCCCGTCTAGGAGAAGGTAAACTCTGATTTCAAGCCTTCGCTGCCTTGCGACTATACCCTTATATGGGAAAGGCTATGGGAGTAAACCCCAACAGAAAATCCGGAGACGGAGTCCCTAAGGCGACTTGTCACTGCATTTAGTGACATCTCGGCAACTCCTGCGACGCCGCTGGTGCCATGACGTATCGGCTTGTCCTTTCCCTTGGATCCATCAGCTGCGTGGAGAGGGGGAGTCAGTTGCATGGGCAACAGCTGATTCTCCATATAACCTTGCCCAGGCTTGCGCCCTGGAGAGGACACTCCAGCTTCGCTTCACAGCGTTGACACAACACGGGAAGCAACAGTTACCGGTTATAAGTCACCACTCGATTGGCGTAGAGTTAGACGCCAGGGGTTGCTTCCGACGGTGGGAGAGACCAACAGATCTCATTGGACAGCTATCGCCCGCCTCAAGCTGGGCAGCTCCCAGCCAATAAGGTGCCGTCCCGCCACAGCTCGCCTGCCTTGCTGGGTGCGCAGGGCTTAAGATACGTGAGTACCTGACAAGCGGGCTGCAACTACAGCACCAAGAAAAAACAAACGAAAAACAAGGAAATCAACAATCCTCAAGCTAGGTACCTGGAACGTCCGCACTATGCTGACAGGGCTTTCAGATGATCTCCAGGCAATCAATGATGTTCGAAAGAATAAAGTCATCAACGACGAACTCGCAAGACTCCATGTCGATATCGCCTCACTTGAAGAGACACGGCTACCAGATTATGGGTCCCTCAGAGAAAAGAACTACATGTTCTTCTGGCAAGAAAAGAGGTCAGACGAAGTTAGGGAGTATGGTGTTGGTTTTGCTGTCAGAAACGCTCTGCTGGCTATGATAGAACCCTGCCAACAAGGAAAGGAAAGACTGCTATCTCTTCGCCTCCACGCCACAACCGGGCTAGTTAATCTCATCAGTGTTTACGCTCCCACACTCAGTGCCACCACAGATATAAAGGATGCGTTTTACAACGAGCTCGTTTTGCTCATCGACAATATTCCGAAGGAAGAGAACTTGATATTACTGGGCGACTTCAACGCTAGGGTGGGTGCCGATCACGACTCCTGGCCTTTGTGTCTCGGCAAGTTTGGCATTGGGAAGATGAGTGAAAACGTGCAACGTCTACTAGAAATGTGCTCGTTCCACAACCTCAGCATCACCAATTCATTTTTTCAGACAAAACCACAGCACAAAGTGTCTTGGAGGCATCCCTGATCCAAACACTGGCATCAGCTAGACTTGATTATCACAAGACGTTCAGCCATGAAGGGTGTGCAGCTTACTCGTACATTCCACAGCGCTGACTGCGACACCGATCACTCTCTAGTCTGCTGTAAATCTAAGCTTCAACCAAAGAAGATTTACCACTCTAGGCAAGTGGGTAAAACACACATCGATGTGAGCAAGACGTCATATCCAGACAAGGCTGAAGAATTCACTTACGCCCTCTACAAGGCGTTCAGTTCAGAACCTCCCTACGGCAGTGTCCAAAGAGAGATGGGACAACATCAGAGATACTGTTTACATTGCAGCCACAAGAATCTTTGGTAAGAAGCAGACAAAGAACAATGACTGGTTTGACGCCAATTCCGCCACACTCATGCCAGCAATAGAAGAGCGTCGCAGTGCCCACCTGGAATTCAAGCGTTCTTCCTGCGTGAGGACACTACATGCATATATGTCTACCAGAAGCAAAGTGCAGAGGTTAGCACGGCAATGCGCTAATGAATACTGGCTTCTACTCTGTCAGATCATCCAGTCAGCAGTAGACAACGGAAACATCAGAGACATGTATAATGGCATAAAGAAAGCAATGGGCCCAACGAAGAAAGTGATAGCTCCACTGAAGTCTTCTGCAGGAGATATCATTCATGACAAGAACAAACAGATGGAGCGCTGTGTGGAGTACTACTCCGAACTGTATTTCAGAGAGAATAATGTAACCAACAATGCCCTCAACGCCATTGAAAACCTCCCTTGTTTGACCAAACTGGATGAGAAACCTACTGAGACAGAACTAAAGCTAGCATTAGAGAAACTGACCACAGGTAAAGCCCCAGGAAATGATGGCATCCTAGCAGAAGTCATCAAATGTGGTGGCAGTGTGCTGTTCACACACCTTTATGATCTTCTCTGCCAGTGCTGGGATGAAGGTGCAGTGCCTCAGGACATGAGAGACGCCAACATCATAACCCTGTATAAGAACAAGGGTGACAGAAGTGACTGCAACAACTACAGGGGCATATCACTTCTCAGCATCGTGGGTAAAGTCTTCGCTAGAGTCATCCTGAACAGACTGCAGACACTTGCCGACAGAGT